>CM053750.1:3159328-3285729 GCA_028658305.1 Pachyuromys duprasi | reverse complement strand
TACAGGCCCATTCCTTCCCTCCCATTATGCCTGGTTGGAGTCACATTCTTGATAGGTGTGGATTTCTTATTGAGTGAGATGAAACTGAGTTGAGGTGAAGGAAGCTAGAAAGCACGTCTTAAAAGCAGATTTCAGATGCCATGGAGGGGAGGGGAAGTAGGACACATAACAATAGGAAGAGAGCAGAGTGGAGTGAACTCGCTGGCCTTGGGGGAAGTGGGAAGTTTGAGTAAATAAAGAGTGTGACTACTGAACTTTGCCTTTCTGACCTGGCAGTTCAGACCTGAGAAGATAAGGCCTGCTCAGGGATGCCTAGGGGCCTGGCTTGAACAGCTCAGCTGCCTGGCCTATGGTACCGGATCTCACTCAAGTGAGACACAAGGTCTCTGGGGTTCCGGCTGTGGCACTTGAATCTAAGTGAGGCGTACTGGAGGAGAGAGAAAAGAATGTGTGAAGACCAATGGTGTGTGTGTGTAGGCTTAGGTTGTACATCGTTCTGGAATTAACGAAAGCTCACCAATCCTTTCCCCACAGATTCTCTGATTGTAAAAGAACCTGTAGCTCTCCTCAAGGCCAACAGAGTTTGGGGAGCACTACGAGGTAAGTTCCGTGCAGTTTTCTTGTCTCTAGTAGTAGAATATCATCATATTTTGCTTTGTAAAATCAAGCAAAGCAAAACTATCCCACCTTAGGCCCTCTTCATTATTTTCCATGAAAAACTGGCCTGAGCGCTTAGATTCCTTCAACCCAACATGCCCCAACCTGAACCTCAGGGGAAATGTCCTACAAAACTGTCTTCCCCAACTCTGGACCTCCCCAATCTGCTGAGCAAGCCCCTGGGTGATCCTGAGAAAGTGAGAAACCCCGGTGTAAGGAGATAGCTGCTCACCCTCGAGACAGATGTTCTCAGTGAACCACGTTCTAGAGCCCTGTGGCTCCTCACATTCTAGTCTAGGGACCTCATTTTACTGGCTGCTCCTGGGTCCACAAGCTCCTGTCTGAGCGGGGCAAATGGGGGAAGGCACCCTCGACAGGCAGAGCTGGAAGAACTCACTGTCTGTGCCCTGGAGCCACACAACCGTGGTGTCCATAGGATCAATGGTAGAGTTGTCTTTTTTTCTTTTGGTTTTGTGAGACAGGGTTTCTCTGTGTAGCCCTTACTGTCCTGGAACTTATTCTGTAGTGGCCTTGAACTCAGAGATCACCATTTGCCTTTGCCTCCCGAGTGCTGGGATTAAAGGGAAGGACTACCACCACCTGGCAAATGTAGGTACTCTCTAAAATGACCAGTCCTTTAGCATAAAAATTCTTTCTTTGACTGCTTTACATTTATTAGGAAATTGACATCTTATCAAGCCACTTTGGTGTTAAGCATATAAGCAAAGCAGAGGGGATGAGTATGATGAGGTGCGTTTATTCACTGGATCTCAGGGCCGAGAGATCACTCCGGTTAGGGAAACATTAGAATCTGGTGGAGCAGTGCCATAGTTTAGAAGGTGTGGGTGAACGCCTTGCTTTCTAACTATTCCTCTTGTGGCTATGAGTATTTGGGCATTACTTTTATTTCAGGGTTGGTTTTTTTTTTTTTTTTTTTTTTTTTTTTGTCTTGTAAGTAACAATACCTTTTACTCCTCCCCAGGTTTGGAGACGTTTAGCCAGTTAATTTACCAAGACTTATATGGGGCTGTAAGTATTCTGTCGTTTTACTGAGGCTGGTTGGACAGGCGCTGCTGTCAGCGTAGCCTGCCCAGCTGGACTTTTGAAAGGTTCTTTTCTCATAGATCTGGCTTATAAAGCTTGTGCACTCTTTGGCCCTAAATTTTCATCTAGTGCTTGTAGGTAATTGTAGTCATTGTTGGACTGGAGGAGAAAAACATTCCAAAACTTGTCAAATTTTTATTTTGTCTCCTAGTTCACCATCAACGAATCCAGCATCGATGATTCCCCGAGGTTTGCTCATAGAGGAATTTTAATTGATACATCCAGACACTACCTGCCTGTGAAGACAATTTTAAAAACTCTGGTAGGTAATCGATTGATTAGCTCTCTTGCTCCCCCTGAAGAGCAGCCCCTTGGTACTTTCTTGGGGTCTCTTGTGCTATCTTGTTGGCTGGACTTGTTTTCTTGTCCTAAGTCTGGCACTGGGCTCCCCGCTTTCCTCCCATATGAAATGGAGGCACATCTGGGTGGATCACCTTTATCTTGTCAGTGGATCACAGACAACATGAATTTGGCCAAGACTGTTAAGAGAATCGTTTTTATATATTTTGTTTGTTTTTTGAGAAAGGGTTTCTCTGTGTGGCTTTGGCTGTCCTGGACTCGATTTGTCCAGCAGGCTGGCCTCGAACTCAGGGTGATTCTTCTGCCTCTACCTTCCCGAGTGCTGGGATTGAGACTTTGTTTGTTTGTTTGAAGCCAGGATCTCGGTAGGTAGCCTAGGCTGGCCTCAAGCTCCCCCAGCCATGGGATTATCAGCGTGTGCGACTACGTTAAGACCATTGGCCCAGATGCATGTTCCCTTTAGTCAGATGGCTGTTCTAGACAGAAACAGGAATAAATGGCTACAATCACTCTAGCTGTTGTTTTTTAAGGTTATATAGAAAGGGGTCAGGAAGAGGCTTTTTCCCTTTGGAAACGTTCCAAGAGAATATCTAGACTTTTGGGGTGGTAGGGTAGGAAAGTTGATTATAACTATCTTTTCCCAGATGCTTTTCATTGGTTTGTCCGCACTACCACCTGCTGGCTGATTCTCTAAGCTACTTCAACTTTTTAGAAGATTATAAAGAACTTTCATGTATTCTTTAATTGAGAATATATAAATTTAAAATTTGTAACTATATAAATTTGAAGTTTCATGATTGCAATTTTTAAAATATTTGTTAAATTTTACTTAAAGTTTGTATTTGACTATCCCTATTATATTGCCTGATGGGCACATGACTCAGATATTAGTTTGCATCTCCTATTAAAAGAGAGAACACAAGGGGCTGGAGAGATGACTCAGAGGTTAAGAGCACTGGCTGCTCTTCAACAGGTCCTGAGTTCAATTCCCAGCAACTACATGGTGCCTCATAACCATCTATAGTGAGATCTGGCTCCCCTTTTTGGTATGCAGGCACACATGCAGACAGAATGCTGTACAAATAATAAATAAATGAATCTTTAAGAAAAAAAGAACGAACACAAGTGTCTTTGTAGGAAAGTAGAAAATGGTATCTGTCTTTGAATTGGTTCAGTCATATCATTTTCTTTTTTCCCCTGGAGGGAGAAATGAGAAGGGAAAAATCAGACTGGCCCAGATAGTCCCTGTGTTGTCCCAGTGATGTATTTCAAGCTGCAGTAACTATTCCAGCGGCACCCTAGCCCTGCCCTGCCCCTGAAGCGCCAGGTTTCCTGGGCATGCACACCATGCTGCGCGTTCAGTGGCGGGCAGATCACGTCATGGGTGGGCCCCAGCCCCGCGCCTCCTCGGTGGACCCTTGTTCCTGTGTCTAGAAATGTCTCATCTGTGTATGGTCCTGGCCGCTGCTGCTCCCTTGTGGGGAAAAAGAAGTCGCCATCTTCCGTCACCTCCTTTTTCAAAGAGCAGCATTTCCACTTGTTTCTCCCGGAAGTATTTCCCCCCCCCCCATGCTGGTGGAGACTTGCTGATTCTGCGCCTCCCAGGCTCTTCATCTGCTCAGAGTCAGAGAAAAGCAAGCCCAGCATCTGGTTCTAGCACCTTCTAGCCATGTGCTGTCCACATGCCTAGTTTCCACCTCTGAAAGGCTCTCATCACAAGGTACACAGCGGTGCGAGGTTTGGTAAAACAGTGAAGAGCCCTTTCTCTTAAAAGAGTGTAGGGCCTGGTGGTTGCCCCAAAGTCAGTTTACAGGGGAAATGAAGAATCCAAGCGTGGTAGAAGTCAGCCAGTTCAGGAAAGGACTGCTGAAAGATCTAGAACGTCTGTGTCCTGGGATCTGGTTACGGGACGCACGTTTCACCCTTTACATTTATTTGTTTGTTTACTCATTAATTAATGTATTCTATGGGTGGGTGGGGAGGGGCACCGCAGCACGTGTGTAGAGTCAAAACGACGGCCCTCCCAGCCTGGTAGCCAGGCCTGGCCCTGAACCCACCGTCCGTCAACCATGGGACCTCCTGACTGAGACCAAGACTGACTCAAAATAGCTTCAGAGCTGGCATTAGGAGCAGGAAGCGGGGTGGTAAGTGCTCCCCAGTCTAGCCACGGTGCAGATCACGTGACTGCTGGACAGCACCCATCCAGAACCTGTGTTGCGTTTCCCTGTTCCCTCTCAGTGACCCCGATAACAGCCTGGAGCTATTGTCTTTCTTCATTTTGGAAGACTGTTTTTGTTTTGTTTTGTTTTTGATAAGTCCAGGCCAGTTTTAGAGCATGTCTCAGCTCATGTGTTTCTCACATGAGGTTCCTTGACGCAAGAATACAGCAGAAGTGGACTGTGTTCTCAGAGAGTGCCACGTGGCCCGCTGTCTCTCCACACTCAGTTGGCCAAGACGTCACCTGCCATGTTTCTGCACTGTAATTTATGGGTATTTTGTGCTCCTTAAGTACCCTATGGAAGAAATTGGGGAACTCTGTAAAATCCCCATCTCTCCTCAGTGCTCACATACAGCTGATCCCTGCTTAACGAGGTCATTGCTTTGCCCAGTCACTAAGTGGTGAGTTCCCTAATGTCATCATTTCTAGAGTTTACTAGTGGTAAATTATCTTATATGGTAAGGCAGAGTGTCACCCCCCTTTATAAAAAGATTTATTTGTTTATTATCTATACAGCATTCTGCCTGCATGTGTGCCTGTAGGCCAGAAGAAGGTACTAGATCTCATTATAGATGGCTCTGAGCCACCATGTGGTGGCTGGACTTGAACCCTGGACCTTTGGAAGAACAGCCAGTGCTCTTAATCTCTGAGCCATCTCTGCAGCCCCCGGAGCATCCCTTTTATCAGTCTGGATTATTATTTTGCCTAATGGATTGTAATCTGTTAACATCCTTATATAATTGTCAAATTGGGCCTACTGTGGCCATTAGAAGCTGGCTCGTTTGTTCTTTTGAGATGTCCCCTCAGTCTCTCTGTACTTTGGCACCATGATATCCCAAGTTTATGTTGCCCTATCTCAGAAGACTTAGGCTTTTTTGTTTTGTTTTCAAGGAACCTTTGCAGTGGTCAATATTTCATTTGGGCTGTAGGTGGGCATATCGCAATGAGGGTATCTCCTGACTCTAGACAGCTAGGAAGCATACCCATGTGTGTGTTCAGGATATTTATATAAACATACATGTGTGCATCTTTCCTTGGGTCTCTCTGTCTTCTCAGTCTATATTATGAGTTGGTTTAGTACAGCCCAGGAGGCAAATCAGTTGCTGCTGGGGGCCAGGAGAGACTGTGTTTACCCTTTGCCCTCACACCACAGCTAACCTGGAAGACTTCTGTGACTTTAAAAGATGGAAGAGTTTTGACTCTACCAGCAAGCCAGCAGCTCTTCAGCAGGACACCGCCGGGTGTCCTCAGATCCTGTTTAGTCCCACTGCTGTAAGACCTGGGGAGTTTACTCGGCTTATTTCCTAATGCCTGGAGACAGTGTCAGGCCCCAGAAAAGGCTCATTCTCAAAGCTGCCCCTCTCCTTTCTGACTGGAGATGCCAGACACAAGGCCCAAGAGTTTCACCTCTGCCTGTGATAAACCATCACAGATCGGGGTTCCCAGAACTCCCCATTCAAGTTCGGTTAATTTACTTGAGTGGCTGCCAGAACGGAGTTAACACACCTCTCTGCTCATTGTAAAGAACACACAAGGGCTGCAGACAATGAGGCTTACGGGTGGGGTTTTGGGAATAGGGCTGTCGCGCCCTCTCTGGCCTTACGACTCTCCAGGAACCTCCTTGTGTCAGGGCTGTGAAGCCCCTGCCTGAAGTCTGTCCTTGGAGGTTCTGTGGAGTCCTCGTCTGCACAGGCTTGGCTGAAACAGAAACACCACGTGGAGATATAACTAGACAGAAAGGTCCGAGCGAAGCCCAGAAGGCCTGCCGCTTTAGCATCCTTCCCTCCTCTCTGCAGCACCCCTCCCTCCTCTCTGCAGCACCCCTCCCTGTGGGGTACAGGACAGAACCCCTCTGGGAAAAGGAGGGTCTTAGGATCTACAATCAGACAAGATAGATCAAAGAATTTCATTAAGGCCAGCTCCAAGACAAAAACCTGAGGTAGGATTGATTCCCGTGACCAGCCGTGGGGATGAGAAGCCCTAATTTTTACAGCCTTCATTGGGAGGGAGTTAGGAATCAGGAGCCACGCAAAGACCCCAGAAACATTCCAGTACCCCAGCCAGCTGGCTGTGCAAGGAAGCTTCACTGGAGCGTGCACAAGTGCTTTTACATACTGCTTTTACAGCTTTCGGAGTGGAGTGGTTGCCACAGAAATCCGGCCTGAAAGTTGAAATACTTCTTATCTGACCCTTTCTGTAAAGTTTATGAACCCCTGGCCCATACATAAAAAAAATTATAAGTTTATATTAGTTAATTCCAATTACTACTGCTTTTTGTTATTCCCTTCTCTACCATACAAACTATGTCTTCGCAGATGTCCCCAGCTGCATCAGCCCAGTCTCTTTAGTTCCAGAGAAGGGAGGCTTTACATCTGTGTCAGGCTAACACAAATCTTCCCCATGTATTTTATCCTTTCTAGAATCTGTTTTATATAAGTGCTATAGATTATTCCTTCATGGTTATTATTCATATTATTATATTCAATATGTCAGGATGCCTAGGCTTTCTCTAGGCATTTGCTGGGCAGTCTGTTGAGTCTATAATGAATTTCACTTCCCAGAGTTATCCCCATTCATCTATGTGGGAACTCTAAGCTTTGATATTTACATAAATGCTTTGTTTTTCCTGTATTCCATCCCCTAAGACAGCCTCAGCCTCTTCATGCCCTATTCCTGGCAGTCCCTGAAGTAATAATAAATTCATAAGCTTGCTCTCCTATACAGCAACATCACAGCTTCCTATATACAATGTATATGTTCTGTGTGGAGATTCCGAGAGAGGTGTGTCGTGATAAACATATGATGAAGAATTTATGCTTCCTCTTTATCTTTCTTTGCTAAAAGGAAACTATAAAAAGAAGCATTAATTGGAAGCAATCCCAATGTAGAGAGATACAATCTGGACTGTATCCTATGGTGTGTAATTTTTCCCATGTTTGCTTGCAGGATGCCATGGCTTTTAATAAGTTTAACGTTCTTCACTGGCACATAGTGGACGACCAATCTTTCCCCTATCAGAGCACCGCGTTTCCTCTGCTAAGCTTTAAAGTGAGTAACTCATGTCACCGTCCTCTACTCACAAGAATCTTTGGCATAGCTTCATTTGAAGGTCATAGTTTCAGTGATTTCCTTATAATTGGAACCCCAAAGTGTAAAAGTTAAGTATTTGTAGTTTAAAGTATTTTTTAGGTTACTGCTTAACATTTTATTTCCATAAACCTTTTTGTAATTGTTATAGTACTAAGTAATAAGATTATTACTGTAACTTTTATTATAAACAGTCTCCGAGAGCAGCATATATTTTAAGAGCTTTGGGCTAGAGAGATGGCTTAGCGGTTAAGAGCACTGGCTGTTCTTTCAAAGGTCCTGAGTTCAAATCCCAGCAACCACATGGTGGCTCTCAACCATCTGGGATGGAATCTGATTCCCTCTTCTGCTGTGCATGAAAGCAGTGTTCATATACATAAAATAAATAAATCTTTCCAAAAATAAAAAAGCTTAATGTAGAACACTTGAGCAATTCATGAGTAACTTAGTTAAGCTATTCACTTGCATAACAGTATATTTAAAAAGGTTTGAAAACATGTAAATGACCTACCTTTTTTCTCTCTTAAACACACAAAAAATAGGATATTTTGGAGATGAGCTGTTTTTTTGTTGTGAGACAGGGTCTCAGGCCAAGTGTGGTTGTGCACGCCTTTAGGACCTCAGTAAGTTTGATGCAGGCCTGGTCTCCACAGTGAGTTCCTAGACAGCCAGGACTACACAGAGACCTCTCAATAAACAAAACAAAAGTCAGGGTCTCCTCCATCTCAGGCTGGGCTTGAACTTGCTTCCTCCCAGTGCTGGGGTCATGGGCATGCGCCATCACACTGGTAGTATCTGTAGAGTGTTCAAATGGACTATTCTAGAGCAGTGGATCTGGGAGATCATCCTTGGGTCTGTTTATCTCCCAGTAACACCAGCTACCATCCAGAGGGCTTTCTGGCTACCGTTCCAAGTCTAATGATGTGTTTACTGTAGGTTGACGTACATGGCAGTGGGTCACGTATGCAGTGACTGCTTTCTCCTTTTATGTGCACTTTCACAGAGGGGTGGAAGAGTTGTCTGTTCAGTACCCAGCTCCAGTGGTCAGTCTGTAATGACTGTCCTTCCCACCACCCTTTATTGTGACTCAAATCCCAGACTTACCTCACTTGAGAAAAGACTTGGTTTTATCTAGACAGCCATCAGTGCTCATATTTAACTGTCTTTTCCTCTTTTTAAAAAAAACATTTTACTCATTTGCATTGGAGCACATTTGTATTTCGATGCTAACGTCCCTGATAATTCTCTTTTCTTCTTGTAAATTATAGTTATTGAAGAAACCAGCAGAATGTGCTGTCCTGTCTCTTCTCTGCTGGCTTGGATTTGCTGGTTCCATCCCACAGTGTCAATTAACATGTCCCTTACATTTTGATTTGGGGTTTAAAGATTTCTATAAACCTGAGCATGTATAGCTGTATTTTGAGATGGGCTCCAAACCTTATCTTTCAGTGGGCCTTTATCATTACTTACAACCAGCATCAAGCGCTAATTATTTAAATGACACAGAGACTGAGTTACTATTTAAACACAACTAAGTTGCTTATTGTCTGGAGGAGGCAGGTTTTTAGGTGATAATAATTAAAAAGACTGAAAGACAAAATCTGTGTTTTGTGCTAATGGGTGAGTTTTGATTCTAAAGGTGACAAGGGCAGAGTTTTAGGTTTCAGTCTGGAGGTAGACATTTTGCTTGTTTTGCTCTTTTGGTGACATTGGAAGCAACTGTGGGCATTCTTGATATAGGAGGCATCAGGGCATCTTGAATTTGGTGGGCAGAAGTTGACATCGTGTTTATAGCTTCTTACTCTGAAGTCACAAGTCATCCAATGTTAGGAGGGACTGTCTTACACCCTGTGATAATAGAAAAACTGGCCAGCAAAGTGCACACAGAATTGCTTGCAGTTTCCAGGACCAAATCCATCTTGCACATCTTAACTTGAATATTACAGGGAAGCTATTCTTTGTCTCACGTCTACACACCAAAAGATGTCCAGACAGTGATTGAATATGCCCGGTTCCGAGGGATTAGAGTTTTACCAGAATTTGATACCCCTGGACATACCGAGTCTTGGGGAAAAGGTAAGGAGTTTGTTTTACATGTTGAAAGGGGGGCATTTGAAATCCTTTGCTAACAGTTTGGTAGGTTTGTTCTTAACTGCGATTTGTGCAGCGGTAGCATGAATACTATGATTACTACAGATGTGATGGACTGTTTGTGTCCCTCCATAACTTAATTCTATTTCATTGATTGGCATGCTTTTGGGAGAGTATAGAATATAGTTATATTTCTGGTAGAGGGAACAGCATGAGGAAAGGCATGCAAAGAGAGTATGTAGTGGGAACAGTAGAACACATTTTAGGGGGTACTAGAGGTGGTGATTAAGAATGCGGGCCTCGGTGCCAGCCTGTTCACATGCAGACCCTGCTTTTGTCATTTGGAGAGTAAACCCTGGACAAGTTAACATTTTACCTTCAGTTTCCCCACCTATAAAATAGGGCTAGGACCAGATAAACAATAGAAAGTACACAGCACATGACCCAGCACTTATAATTGTTCAACACACAGCAATATCATGGTAGACATAGAGAGCAGAGGGAGCCGAATCTGGGAAGGACATGGTTGAGGCCCTTGATGACAGTAGTGGGCTTCAACACGCCCTGGAAAACAGTGCCAACTTCTGCGTAGAGAGCTAACATGATTGGGGTCACATTTGGGGAGAGCCTTTGTGAAAATAACAGATTGGAAAGAGACATTGGAGGCCCTACACCGGGAAGGTGAAAACAGGCTTGAAAAGTAATGAGAAGAACCAGAGACATTCTAGAAATCCATCCATGGAACTCAGTAACCAGCTCCAGATGAAGCTAAAGAGCTTGCTGAGGCCACAGGCAGACCTGTCAGAAACTAGAGAATGAGAATTGCTTTTTTGATAGATCATATTGAAAGGGAGCTAGGGTTTCTATTTGTATTGAGCAGGGAATTTGAACTATGTATTGAAGCTCAAAGAAAAAGTTGGAAAGTCATTGATATTTGAAGGGGATAAGACCTCAAAGCCTGACTGAAATTAGCAAAGGGGAACTGAAGAAGCAGCTCTTATCTTCCTGGGGAGAAACCGAGTCTTGGTAAACGTGGTTCTCTTCTCTCTTTAATTTCTATAGTATCAACAAAACAAAGCCCCAATGCTCAGGGTTCACATGGTTTCTCTTATGACAGTGTCATAGAAACCATGCTTTGAATGTTGATCTTTTCCCAGGCTGTGACTGAGTAGACACAGTCCTTAAGGAACCCCAGGGCCCAGCAGACAAGCAAACATAGATGCTGCAGTGTGGTGCGCTGAGCTATACTTGGTGGGTTAGTGTGTCCAGTACATTTCTGACTGTTGGTATTTTCAACTCATTTATGGGGTTTATTGGGATTCAATGCCATTGTAAGGGGAGGACTATCTATAGTATAAAGATGTGCATATCCTGGTCTTTGTGATTAACATCCTTGTGAAAATAATCCTTTATATTTTTTTCTAGGGCAGAAAGACCTTCTAACTCCATGTTACAGTCAAAGAAGGCAAACACAGACGGTTGGCCCTATAAACCCAATTCTAAATACAACATACACATTCTTTGCCACCTTTTTCAAAGAAATCAGCACTGTGTTTCCAGATGAGTTCATTCACTTGGGCGGAGATGAGGTGAAATTTGAATGCTGGTATGATAACTCTAAATCTTTTATTTCCTTACATTTTTGTTCTCAAAGTGTAGATATACAGGATCCACACCAAAAAAGGGAAGATCCCCTTGTAAGGGTCTGAGCAATTTCTGAGCTGGTTGATTATTAAATAATGTATATTGAGAGGCGCAACAAGGCAAAGCACAGGAAGAAGAATCATAGAGTCGAAGCTGGGCATATAGGCTCATGCCTGTAACCAAGATCGGGGGCAAGCCTGGGCTACAGAGTAAGACTCTTACTCAAGAAAAAAGAAAAACAGTCTATGTTTCCCAGTCTTGGTGGCACATATGTAATCCCCATACCCAGGAGGATGAATGTGGAGTAATATGAATTCAAGGTCAACGTGGACTATAGTGAGTCTCAAAAAACCTAAAAGACTCTAAGGACAAGAAAAGCTTTAGTGGAAATGGGAATGACTAAATAGGGAAAGATGTTCAAATAAGAGTTCTTAGCTTTGCAGAAGGCCTGGGATTGGGGTTTGTATGGAAAGCCTTTTTTAAATTGGGGAATCATTTCCAGAAAGAAATACTTTGCGTTAGAAAGAGAATCCATAATCAAGAACTTGGCCTTCCTTTTAATGCTTTAAAGTCTGTATAACTGATGTTATGGATGTGTGCTGCTTCAAATAACAAACTGGACACATCAAAATGTTTGTAACATTTTAGTCCCTATTTTATTTAAGGGCATCAAATCCAAACATCCAAACTTTCATGAAGAAAAAAGGCTTTGGCGCTGATTTCACAAGACTAGAATCATTTTATATTCAAAAGTAAGTCATTTGAAAGCATAATCATCAATGTTTTTGTACAGGTTTAAGCTATATGACTTAGTTCTCTGTTTTGCGTTCTCATTTTCTCCACCCTTACTAAAGTGGAGACAGGAAAACCCGCTAAAGAAGGAAGCGCTAGACATTGTTTTATTTAAAACGGTGAGCATTTTGCAGTAACTACTGAAATAGAGGGAGAAGTCACCTGATTTTTGAGAGCTTGGTTTGGAGTCCTGACTGTTTGCTTCTTTTGCTGTGTGGGATAGCAGCCACAGTGCGCATGCCTGTCTCCGTTCCATTAGGACCGATGGCTGTTAAGAGTCCTCAGCTGTGTCAGCTGTGTTTCTGGCATTGCACAGCAAGGGGACTGGCCTGACACTGGTGGCCACCACTGTATTAGAAAGTACAGACAGAACATTTCCCAAAAGCTTCACTGGACAGTGCTGCGCTGATAGGAATGATCATTTCATGGGCCAAGTGGAGTAGCATATCTTAAAAAAAAAAAAAAAAAAAGCTTTGCAGATTCAAAATCCATTCTACCTTGTCAGCCACCGAAGAGCAGATGCAGGCTTTTGTTTTCCAGGCTCTGCTCTACACTATCCACTTGGAAGGCTGAGCATTCATTCTGTTCTGATTTAGCTTTTTATGTGTTTTCTTTCTTTCTGACCTTTCAAGTGTTTGTTATTGCATAACTAAATGTATGCACCAGTTAACAGCTGAATGTTATGGACATGACATGAGTGGCTGGGTTACATTTTCCTTTCTTCAAGAAACCCTTGAAATCACTAGAGTTCTGTTTGGACAGTTTTGTGTGAGTTTGAGGCCACTTCTTCCTATTTTAGGAGGATCATCAGCTCATACACACAAGCCAATGGCCAGTATTCACCTCTGCTATGCTAGGCTCCAACACAAGCTATGTGAATTGCTACCAGTGGTTCTCAACCCATGGGTCACAACCCTTCAAGACCAGTGGAGGTATCCGCTATTTAGCTTATGGCTCACAACAATAGCAAAATTAGTTATGAAGTAGCAACAATAATTTTGTGGTTAGGGGCACCACAAAAGGAACTGTATTAAGGGGTTGCAGCCTTAGGAAGGTTGGGAGCCGCTGTTCTATAAAGATGTGTCATGAGCACAGGGAACTGAGGAGTGCTGAAGCTATCTACTCTGAGGTGCTCCCGGAGGGACCTCTGTGGCTGGGTTTCACAAGCCACAGTAAGACAGTCTGAGTTTAATGAGGAGGAAGGCAGATGGAACCAAGAAGAGTTAGATCTGGTGGCAAGAGCTGCATATTTCAGTAGCAGCTATGGAAGTGATTGGAGGACTCTGCTGCATTGTTCAAAGGGGTGATCTATAAGATAAGCTGTAAGGGGAAGCTTACATGTGAGGAAGACAAAATACACGTCCAAATTTAAAAACTGTTTTCTACACAAGAGAGGAAGGCATGTTTTTCACCCTGAGCATGGATCACTAACCTAACTGTGTCTAGGGAAATTAAGGGAGTGTACTTTGTAGAGTTTGTCAGGCCGTCTGTAGTCAGCAAGACTTATCTGAGGTTGTCTTGAGGCTGAAGGATTTTTTTCCATGTCCCATTTCCCCTTACCCTTTTTCTGTCTTTCTGCCCTGCCTCAACCACCCAAATTTAGCTGTTTCTGTATCGCTGTTATGCTGAGATACAGTACCACTCAATAGTACATGTAGTTCTAGGTAGAAAACACACGTTTTAAGAGTGTTTTAACTTTGTGATGCTAAATAACTGTCAATTTTTTCAATGCTAGGATTTTGGATATTATTGCATCCTTAAATAAGGGCTCCATTGTTTGGCAAGAGGTTTTTGAAAATAGAGTGAAGGTAAGAACCGAAAACTCCATCGCAGGGCTGGAGTGATGGCTTAGTGGGTCAGACTGCTTGCAGTACCAGCCTGAGGGCCGGAGTTCCATCCCTAGCACCTGCTTTAAAAGTTGGATGTTCCATCAGCAGTCGGGATGGATGGAGGAGGAGAGCTGAAGACCTCCATTCTTCACTGCTGAACTATTTGCTGCAGACAGACTCATGGAGAAGACCCTACCAGGCTCCAATAGATAGTACTAGTCTAGCAGTCACACAAAACCAAAACCAAAAGTCATCAGTCTGGGGAGGGATTGGTAGGGATCAAGGGAGAGACGAATCAGTAGGCAGTATATACATATATACACATATATGCATGGCCTAGTGTGTACCTGTACCCCAAACACTATCCGGGGCTGGGACAAGAAGGGTGCCAGGACTTCTGGCCTCCAGTATAGCTCCAGGTTCAGCTTTGTCAGGGGAATTTGGTGACCGGAGCTGGACAGCAGCCCTTCCCATGCCTTGTGTGCACATTATAGTATAGACTTGAGGTTCCATTAGTGTGGACAACCTGCTACTTCTCGTTTCTTCCCCCAACTCCTGCTGTTTCACAAGCTGAAGTATTTTGAATTACGTTCCTTTTTGTTTTTAAGAGCAAAACAGACAAATGAGCTTTTTAAAATATGTTAAAGTGGTTTTAAAATAGGTCAGTATCCACTTTTTGCGTTTTTGAGAGGGTTTTCTCTGTGTAGCCTTGGCTACCCTGGACTCACCTTGTAGGCCAGGCTGGCCTTGAACTTAAGAGATCCACCTGCCTTTGCCTCCCTGAGTGCTGGGATTACAGGCGTGTGCCAGTGCACACGGCTTAGTGTATACCTTTAAGATACATAGTTTTTGGCAGAATTCTGAACAGTAGACTTACACGCCCGGCTGCCAGTGTTAGCTTGCTGATGATAGGCCATGATTCCAAGTTAAGTAGAACACTGGTGTGGTAGGAATGGGTTAAGGTGCAAATCTTACCCTGAGCTTTTTACCTTTCTGAGGTATTAGCCATGAACAAAAGTTAAATAGCCAACTTTAAAGGCTGATAAAATTTGAATAGCAATGAAAACTCAGCGAATGGATAGCACATGGCAGTGACCATTAGGAAAAAGAAAAAAAAATGTATGATTTTTCTTGTATTTTAGAAATTTGTTTACCAATCATAATTCCATAGACTTACGATATTGTATTTAGCGGACCTAACACTGATTACAATCTGTACCTCCAATAGCTTCAGCCGGGCACAGTAGTTGAAGTGTGGAAGAGTGAAGATTATTTAGATAAGCTACAACAAGTCACGGCAAAAGGCTACCCTGCAGTCCTTTCTGCTCCTTGGTACTTAGACCTGATTAGCTACGGGCAGGACTGGAGAAGATACTACACCGCAGAGCCTCTGAACTTTGATGGTGAGCAAAGCAAACATCATTGCTGCTAGTTTCTTCCACAACTCCATTCTCTCTTCCTAAATCTAACCTTTTGTGCTTTATCTTGATTTTATTGAAAACAAAACTTTGTTATCACTTTAACTTCTGAAAGGAACAATGTGTAGTCTGAATGGAATACATAAGTAGACCCCTTAGATTTTGCCTCCATTTTCATGGGGCTGCTTTTTATATCTGAGAGATGTCTGAGTGTGTTTACTGTGTAAGACACCAAAGTAAGGTTACCATTGGCGTCCTGGCTTTTCAGTTTATTAGCAATTCTATATAGTTTTTGTATGTCAGTCTTCAGCTTAGAAAAAAAAAATGAAGTTACGATTAAAAGTAGTTCTTAGATACTCTTTTTTTGTTTTGTTATTAAATACCAAGGAATATAAATAAAAAAATGGGTATAGTGGCCATAGCCCATTAAAATGAAGCTAATATTCCAACCTGTATTTTCTAGCACACCACTAACAGGAAATGGGTTGAACGTGGTATGCATGAGTCTGTGCAGGTCTATGGAGAGCATCTCTATCCCTGGCTCCCCACTGCCCTCTACTAGGTTGGCTGTCACTGAGCCAGAGTGGGAAAGGGTCCGTGCCTCCAGGAGGGTGCAGAGAGGAAGTGTAGGATGACTATAGAAAGGAAAGCAGGGTTTATGGCTTCACCTTTCTCTTTCAACACTCTAACACAGGTTCTGAGAAGCAAAAACGTCTTGTCATTGGTGGAGAGGCTTGCCTATGGGGAGAATATGTGGATGCAACTAACCTTACGCCAAGGTTATGGTAAGGGGTTAGAGGGGTGCCAACGGGCGTGAAGGATGCCTTGGCTTTTATTCTCCATGCAAGTAGGAGAGCTCTTAAGACCTTCCTTATGTAACTCTTAAGGGAAAAGGAATGTAAACTGCTTTGGGAGACACATTTTTTAATTTCAGGCCTCGGGCAAGTGCTGTTGGTGAGAGACTGTGGAGCCCTAAAACTGTCACTGATCTACGGAATGCCTATAGCAGACTGGAAATACACCGCTGCAGAATGGTCAGGTGAGGAGCTTCCTCTCTGATCTAGGATCTCTTATAAAAGAGCAGCATTCACTGTAACTGGTTTCTTCAGCTTTTTGTTTTGCAATAAGTAAAAATGACACCTAGAAAGTATTTAATTGGTAGAAATTGTGCATGCACTGTTGCAGGAGAGAGTAACACCTGTAAGATATATTTTATTGTAATTGCCATCTTTAAAAAGTTAGTAGCTTAAACTAGAATTATTAAACCATCGCAAAGTGGGGGGATGGGTTTGCTAAAATGATGGGAACCACCATCTAAAACATCTCTTTTCTGCTGTCTATCTACAGCCGTGGAATAGCTGCACAGCCTCTTTTTACTGGATACTGTAACTGAAAATAAAATGGAAAAGCGACAGAAAACCCTACCGCATCTGAACTATAATCATGTTGATTTTGAAATCACGTAAATTAAGATTTGTTAGGCTGTTTTTTAAATAAACCATCTTTTTATTGATTGAATCTGTCTACCTGTATCACACATGAATACTGGCATCTTTTATGTGAACAGCTTAAAAAATAAAAGGAAAAGCTTTGTGATACCACTCTGTACTCCTCATTGCAGTGGGTTAAAGAAAAACTGTTGGGCTAGAAAGAAGTCTCAGCATTTAAGAGCACTTGCTACTGTTGCAGAAGAGCCCAGTTCAGTTCCTGATGTACATGGTGGTTCATAACCGCCCGTAATTCCAGTTCCAGGAGGATGTAACATCCACTTCTGACCTCCACAGGCCCCAGACACACATGGCACACAGACATAGATGTAGGTAAAAAATGTAAAAAGAGATTTTTAAATGAGAAATGTTCCTCCCAAGCCCAGGCATTTGGATATCTCCTTCCCAGTCGCTGGTACAATTTGGGGAGGTTCAGGCAGTGCAGACTTGCCTAGGTGGACTCCAAGAGTCACTGCTTGGCCCTACGTGGAGTTTGCATTCTACTTTGTGCGTGAGAATCCTCAGGTTTGTGCTCTCTCAGCTTCCTGCTGCCTTACTTTCCCTGCAATTATGGACTCTGTCAGAACCTCAAGCTAAACAAACCCCTTTATAAGCTGCCTCCATCAGGCTGCCGCGTCACAGCAACAGAGGAGGAGGAACCGGAGCACAGCCATGCTGCACTTACGGCGGAGCACAGCCCGCACAGCATGAGAATGGCAGTTCCCATGCCGTCGTGCTGCGTCTTGTCGCGCTCTTTCCATGTATGGACTGAAGCAGCAGTGCACCAGCCAGCGAGTAAAGCAGCATTCTTCCTGAGAATAAAGCAGTGACCCACAATTTCCCCACTGCCAAGGACCTAAAGCATTTGGGACAAACCACTCCTCTGGTTGAGCAGAGTACTTTGGTCTTGAGGACTCAAGGCTTGATAAGTAGACAATTCTAAGGCAAAAGTAGCAGAGCCTGATGTCAGCGTTCGAAGCACAGTTGAATATCCCTAAAGAAAAGAATTTCAGTTTGTTACTGCACTGAATTTAAGCCTTACATTTCTTTTTTTTTAAGATTTATTTATTTATCTATTTATTACATATACAATGTGTGTTTGCATGTACACCGGCACGCCAGAAGAGGGCACCAGATCTCATTTTAGATGGTTGTGAGTCACCATGTGGGTGCTGGGAATTGAACTCAGGACCTCTGGAAGAGCAGCCAGTTCTCTTAACCTCTGAGCCATCTCTCCAGCCCCAGCCTTACATTTCTTATCTTGTGGATTATCTTAGGCCACAGCACAAAAGGTGGAGGTAAGCACCACCACCCCCAGAGAGAGCTATTCAGAGAAAAAACAGAAAAAGGAAATACTATGGCAAACAGGAAAACTTAGCGTAGTGTAGGTCAGCTGTGTATGTACTGAGGCCCAGGAATTTGGAAATATGACTCTGTCCTTTTTCCTCAACTGTTGGGTACCCCTCATGCCTATCCTAGGGGAAGTGCCTGGTTGGGAAAGAGACTGATGCTGGCCTCAAAATGTACAGCAGAAAGGGAAATTTTCATGGAAAGGGGGAGAACAGTCATTCGGGCAGACCACATGTTGGTACAGTACTCCATAATCTTTGTGGACCTATGGTTGGAAATAACCTGCCTGAAGTGCTGTTCCCTAGCACTCAACCACAACTCAAGGGGAAAGTCCTATCATTCTTGGTGGTTAAAAATTTCGCTCGAATTCTCTAAACCCAAGTCCTGACGCCTGCAAGAGTTAATGACCAACAGGTTTTATTTGGACTCGATTTCCTATATTAAATAATATGTACATTTTTAATGCAAAGAACTTACCATAGTTTCTGCCAAAGGAATAAATCCTATAACAATTTTGTTGTCTTGGCGAGTCTGAATTTCCTGAACATTCCCTCTTCTTTGTGCCAGATCTGCAAGGACAGGGCTGAGGTACTCGCTAGTCACTGTAACCTCAAGGCTCATCAGAGGCTCCAGCAGCTGCTTATCGGCTTTCTTCAGGGCCTAAAGAGATTCCATAAATTGAAGAAATTTCTATTCCAGAAAAAGGAAGATACATAAAGACTGAACTATTTCCTATGCTCTTGAGTAGAGGACTCTGGTTACCTCACTTGCTTTAACATTCCACAGAGACATTTTGTAAGGAGCAAGAACTTAAGTGTTTATACTAGTGGTCACACGCTGGAAAGCGCTTTCAAAAGGCCAACAACAAAGTCAACTGCCATGACGACCCTCTATGAACAAACCCTTTCTTGAATGACAGCTTATAATTTAGACTTCAAAGGCCACATAAGGAAGCTGAAAATATCTTCAAGATAAAATAATTGTGTGGGAAAGCCAAAATTAAGAGGAAAATGCTACAATTAGGGGCTGGACTCTATAACTCAAGAACTCCTTTCTATGGTGCTTAATGGTTTAACTATTGACTTCATTTTCCCATGCTAAGCTAGGGTACTCCCACACTGGGAAACAAGCAGAAAGTTCATCAGTTCTGGTGGGTCACTGAGTCAGGAAGCAGGTCATGACAATTGATAATTTGAGAGGGAAGATGCTTGGCTTACATCTGTTTCTCAATGTTTTTATGAAAGCAAACGTATTTGAACAAACTCAAAAATTGGAAGTAATATTAGATTTTCATTATCCTTTATACTAAAGCCCAGTGTCAAGCTGACCCCAGATCTGTCCATTTAAATCCACCAGGTTTGGGGCTGGAGAGATGGCTCAGCAGTTAAGAGCACTGGCTGCTCTTCCAGAGGACTCAGTTTCAATTCCCAGCACCCACAGGGCAGTTCACAACTGTGTGTAAAAGTTTCAGAGTTTCTGACACCCTTGCACAGACATACATGTAAACAAAACACCATATGCACATAAAATAAAAAAATACATTTAAAAAAATCCTTCATGCTTGCAGCTAATGGCTGTATGTTTGGAAAGGAAAAGGATAGATATTTTGCTAAAATCAAGATGTTTGTTTTTTAATTTATTTATTTTATGTATATGAGTGTTCTATCTGTATTTACACCTGCCAAAAGAGGGAATCAGTTCACATTATAGATGGCTGTGAGCCACCATGTGGTTGCTGGGAATTGAACTCATGACTTTTGGAAGAGCAGACCCTTAACCACTGAGCCGTCTCTCCAGCCTCAGGATGTCTTTTAATAGCAATCTTTGACCAGTAATTTCTAAAATCTTTCACATGAAAACTTGGTTTAAGAAATCAAAGACTCCCCATGCAAGAAACTGGTTTAAATGTTTTGTATTACATTTGTGTGTGTAGTCAGCACCACAGTGCATACACGGAGGTCAGAGGACAACCTTCCAGAGTCAGGTTTCTCTATTACAGAATCAGGCTAGGTAGTAATTGCCTTACCCACTGAGCCATCCTGATGACCCCATGGCGGCAAGAACCTAAGGTCAAGCCCTGTCAGCACAGCTGCCTGTGGAAACTATGAGGCTGCACTTGGTGCATTTCCTTAACACAGGCGTGAAGGCTCATACCTTTTGTACACATCTTGAGATACAGGCATGAACCATGGTTGTAGAGGTGCCGGGGTGAACCACCAATGAGTGTACTGTTACTGCCACGTCTTGAACTGGAGATCCAAGTAAAGGTCCTGAGCAAGTGGGAGAATACAGCAGAATAATTTAAACAATACAATAACAAAGAATAACGCAACAAAAATAGAACTGACGTACAAAGAAGTACAGAGAAAGGATTAAAATGTCCGTAAAACATAATTTGGTGGCTAGGAGTATAACACCGAGGCAGACTATATGCTGGCATGTACAAAATACTGGTTCAAATTACAGCATGAGGTACAAAAGGAGGGATTAAGTAGTCACGGGGAGACTATGCTCTTCTGTGCATGCCTCACCCTGGAGGCATGCGCTGTGGACTGCATCTTCAATGGCCTCACGGGGGGCCTGCAGCAAGCCTTCACTGACACAGTCAGCATACTCAATCCCAGCCACGCCAGAGGATGCTTCTGCCGGCCGGACCTCTAGTTCTGCTCTCACGAAATGTCGTTTGTCTCCTACCGTCCTGTCTAGGGTATCTGAAAACACATTGAAACAAATGAAAAATAAGGAGGTGGCTGCAGACAATACTAAATTTTTGGCCAAGAAAATGAAGGAAGCCAAAGCGATGCCAGGAACAAACTGCCAAAGGGATGTAGGCTGCCTTTGCTGAGACCACCTGTTTCTAAGTCCCGAGTTTATTCAAAAATGAATCTGTAAGAGTATCAAATAAATGAATACCTTGCATGGGATGGGGTAACATTCAAATTACAAAACACCTAGAGAATACAAAAAGCTGATAATGAAAACTATAACAACTTGATCCTCTGCCAATTTCCAAATTGTTCATATATTCTTTCAGCAATACTTCCTGTTTCTTTCTCAAAAAACTAGTAAAGTAGTTCTTGGAATATAGCAAAGCAGCTTTCCTTTTTTCTACTTTCTTTTTAAGTGCTATGTATTGAATCCATAGAGGCCTTGCTCTACCACTGACTATGTAGCTAGACTTTTACTACTTGGTGAGTTCTTCTTTCTTTCACTCTTCTCTACCCCTTTTCTTCTACCTTTTAACCTCCTAACACTACACAAGAGATCCCTGAATAAAGTCAGGGGTTGGAAACAGGGCTACATTATCATTAGACTACTTCCTGCTGATTAGGGGTGTCGAGTTCCTTGGGGCAGGTTTGATCTTCACCATAAGAATATCTAATTTCTTCTTTGTTTCTTCTTTGTGCATAACTACTTAACTGCAACCACCAACAACCAACCACCCACTTTATCGGGGATCTAGAATTTACATACCCTCTGAATTTCCCAGAATTCCAAATGCCACAGAAGCACAAAAACTATGCAGATGGCAAAACCATGCCTCTGCTAGAGTGTGAAGCAAATCATAGTCAGCTGCTTTAAAGCAGTCTCATATTCCCATACCTGGGATTAAAACGAACATATTCTTACAATATTTCTGTGGTGATTTTTGTATGTTTGTTGGTCTGGTTTGGTTTGGTTTTTTGAGACAGGTTTTCTCTGTGTAGCCTCAGCTGTCCTGGACTTGCTTTAGAACAGGCTAGCTTCAAACTCAGAGATTCCCTTGCCTCTACCTCCCAGAGCACTGGGATTACAGGTATGCCCTACTGTGCCCAGCTTATTTCTGTGTTTTTAAAAGACACCAAAATTCCAGAATTCGTAACTACAGACTACATTCATATTCTTACAGTTCTTGTTACCAACAGCTGCAGCCAGCATTCGACTGAGACAGAACTGCTAAATTCAAGTGAGTAGCGATGTAATACTGGGATTCAGATCACAAATTCAAACCAAAAATTGATGAGCGCTTACAAGCCTTCATGATTCCTTTCTGAGCTCACTCTTATGAAGTATCTAAAAGGATATACACAAGCTTTAAAACAAAAACAAAAACACCCTGAACATCCTAAAACCTAGAATGTCTAAAGGAACAGAAACGCAATGCCTGCTTTCTGGAACACTAGTCGTAGACCACCAACCATTCCTATGACTGTCTTTAGTGTCCTCATCTGCATGGATCCCTGTGCACATCTCTTTCCTTCTGCCACTTCCTTTTCTTCTAGACTGTGCTCCCATTCCAACCATGCTCCTCCAGCTCTTATCGGTAGGCATTCTACATTAGTAAGCAACTTCCATTCAAAAGAAGACCTGCCTTCTTCCTCCTGTTATTGATGGTTTCATAAATATCTCTCTATATAATATCCATTCATATATAATACATATATATGGATGGAGCCATATATGTGAGTGTTAAGTTCATATCATCCCTCAGTAGTGTGCATTACTGTACTTCATCCTCTCTCCTGGTGTTCAATGACTCCATATTTGACAGTGAGCATATTTTTCTAGCTGGTAAGCTGCTTCCTATTATTTTGGGAACATTGATTTATATTATACCTTACTGTGGGATGCCCTTGAGGCCTGGGTTGAAATATATCTCTCTGAAGGCCAGCTGCTTCCTTCAACTTCAAGATGCTATCTATCCACAAGTACCTAACATTAAATCTTTCTTAAAGTTTCTCAGGCCAAATGGTTCTGTGAATTTAGACCCTGCCTTAAAAGCTTGTAATTATGCATTCTGGTGTTCCCCTTGATGTCATGTGCAGACACACTTCCTGGCCTCCTGCCTTTGTGGAGAAGACTTCGCCAAGTCAGCTCCTTCCATGAGGACGTGACCTCCAGTGCTAACGGCCATCTGTTAACTCCAGTGCTAGGACAGACAGGACAACAGATTCCCTCAGCTGATGGCTGCAGTGGTCACTTTCTTTCCCAGATTCCTGTTCCCTCTTTCTTTTAACCTCCAGAGGTCCATCCTAACCAGCTCAGGCATTGAGTTAAAAGAGTCTTATTCATGTTTATCTTGCATTTTCACTGCTGCAGGTGTGCAGTCCAGGAACAGAGGTCCTGTGCCACTGCGTTCATGCTTGGTTCATTCTTCAAGTGTCAAGGAAATGTAGTCACCTAGAATCAACAAGGTTTAGGTGTACTAAAGGGCACTATAACAGAAATTTTCACTGGTTTTCCACAATAAATATAATTCATTGACTTCAAATTCTTATACTCGTTTCAGTGGTTAAGAGCTGGAAAAAGTTAGCTACTTCACTGGCTTACCCTGTCCCACAGCCACCAGAAGACACTTTTGTCTGATGAGTGGGTAGCAATGGGACCATGTCTTCTGTGTTCATCACAAATTAATACACACAGTAAAACTGTGGCTCCTGTTTACACAGCTCACCACTGAACAAACCCAGAATGTCCAAAATGTTTTCTTTTTACCTGTGGCACAAGCTGAGTTTAAGATGGTTTCCCGGTATGCCACCTGCAGAGGCCCCAGATAGGTCTCTAGGCCATATTCCCTCCTGATCCGGTCATGAATAATCTCAATGTGTAATTCCCCCATGCCACACAGGATGGTCTGGCAGTAAAAGGGAAAAATAAATAGAGCAAAGTATTATGAAAAAGAATGATGTTCACACATTTAAGTAATTTTCTATTAACTACAACTGAGTTTCTTTTGAAAATGTTCTAGGGGCTCCTATATAAAAATACTAATTCTGACTTTTCTGACTAGGATAATAAACCAATTACAGTGAACTCTTTAGGCATTGTCTCCTTCCATGAACTCTGATTACCATCTGGTAAGTAAATGACATCAGTTTAGGGCTGCATATACTTCCTAACCCCATTCCAATTCTGGTCAAAGCAACAGGGGTATAATCAATATTTATAACCTCTGGATTATGCCTTTTATCTTCTTTCTTTGTATGCAGTTTGTTCATTATTTATTATTACTGTATATGTAGTATGTTTGTGCTTAGCGCAGGGAAGAGGGATGTGTAGAGGTTAGAGGACAACTTATTTGGATTTCAGAATGGAATCCAGGTCTTCAGGTCTGTGCAGCCAGTGCCTTTACACACTGAGGCATCTCGCTGGCCCTAGTGTCTAATATTTTATATGTATGAATATTTTGCCTGCATGTATGTCTCTGCAATACTGGTTGTGCCTGGTGCCTAAGGATCCAAAAGAAAGCATCAGATCTCCTGGAACTGGAGTTGAGAATTGCTGGGAATTGAACTCAGGTCCTCTAGAAGAGCTGCCAGTGCTCTTAACCACTTAACCATCTCTCCAGCTTCCAGGTTTGCTTTTTGACAGGTTTTCACTCATGTGCAGTCCAGGTTCACCTCACCCTTGTAGCAATACTATTACCTCAGCCTCTCAAATACTGAAATCACAAGCATGAGCCACCTAAAACCTAGTTAAACCCTTTTTCTTTCTTTCTTTCTTTTTTTTTGGCAGAATGATGGTAGGGTGGTATCTTTGAAACAGGGTTTCGCTGTGCAGCTCTGGCTGTCCTGGAACTTACTTTGTAGACCAGGCTGGCCTAGAACTCAAGAGATATGCCTGCCTCTGCTTCCTGAGTGCAGGGATTAAAAGTGTGCATCAGCACCACCTGACCAAAACCCTTTCCTAATGAAGAAGCAGACAGCTGTTTGAAACCATGCCTAAAGACAACACTTTGAGAATGGGGTAAATAACCCCTTCCAACTACACAGATGTTCCCTACCAGCAATGACAGCCATGGACTAGTTTGAATATGCATATAACAGAGAAGCTGGCTTCCACAGTTTCTGACCTCCCTTTAGTATGCTGCTTTCATAAACATCAGCGCAAGAACACAAGAGTTGAATATAATTTAAAAATTTCACAAAAGCCTGTATTACAGAAAGTCAAAACTGATGGAGAGTGATCTGCATGTATAACATGAAATTATTTTAGGGAATTGAAGAGAATGGTAATTTAGCAAGACAGCAGACATGAAGAGAAACTTGTATTATGAATCAGAGCTTTCTTTTTCAGGAGCACAGACTAATCGGTGTTATATGCATGTCCTCGCTCCTTTCTAAGGCTGGGTAATAACATACATACTTGTCCAGAGTCAGGATCAAGCCTCACTTTCAAACTGGGATCTTCACGCTGAAGGCGCTCCAAGGCATGATCCAAATCTGGGTGAGTAAACAATACCTGTTATCTGCACTTCATTTCTAAGTAACTTAACAGTAAGTTTAAAATGGGAACATAGATTAACAAGCAGATACAGTGATAAAAAATAAAACTTTCGAAGAGCCATAAATGCTCTGCAGAGACTAAAACAAGTAAGACAATTCCAATGAGTGGTACCTAAAGGTGAGCGATGAGCAAACATCTCCACAGTAAGCTGGGTAAAGAAGCAGGCTGGCAGCCTAACATCAGACAGTGAAGAGTGGCGTCAGAGAAGGTGATGCAATGCTGGGAGAGCATGCACGTGCACGCACACGCACTCACGCACATACACACACCACACAAGTGGCTAGTAGTGAGGAAACCAGAAGAGAGCATCAGATCCCTTGGATCTTGAGTTACTGACAGTTGTGAGCAGCTACAAGGATGGTGGGACTCTTTGATTCCTAAGGCCTCTGAAAGAGCAAGTGCTCTTAACATTTGATCCACTGCTCTAGACCTTGCTATATCTGTCTTAGATTGAACGCTGTTCTTTCAGTAATTGCACAATAAAAGACTCAGTGTCTTTCATTACTTGGGGTCTTACAGCTGCACTTTGACTTCTTTCATGTATACTCTACCTGGATAGATGAACTATAACCCTACTTGGCTAAGAATCTTAGGAGATATGGAGAGGAAGTAAAGATTGCTCTTTGGTGGTGCCACTCTCCGCTTAGCTAAGGAGACTGTATGGGAAGATTCCAGTTCTTGGTATGGGTGGACATCACTACCAAGGAGACTGCACAACAAAGCTCCAGTTCTCACTCCACGGCTAAGGAGGTTCTGTGACAAGATTCTAGTTTTTAGTATGGGTGGACATCACTGTTTAGCTAAGGAGACTGCACGGCACAGTCCCAGCTCCTGGTTGAGTGGGTACAGCTCCAGTTCCTCCTTTGGTTTTACTACTTGAAAGATAAAATCATTTATGTATTGGTTTTGGAATCACTGACTTGTTTCATGTTGCTCTAAAATTTTGGTGGTCTGAGATGGTCTGGGGGAAGGAAATGAGATGTAAAACCTTACTGAGAGAAGTAATATAAAATTTATACACGTCCAAGTTAAAACTATTAATAATGATGAACAGATGAACAGGATGTCCTAACTATGTCCCTGGAGGCTGGGGTGGGGGCCTTGACTGTGGAAGTACAAAAAACAGAAACGAAAGAAAAAACTGCAAACAGGTCTCAGAACATTTTCTGCTTTCTTTGTAGTGAAGACATTAATATGTTTATAGATATAAAATGCAAATTTGAGTTAAGAATCAAGGAAGAAAGATAGGATTTTACATTTTAGAAATTATAAGTTAATCATTAGAAACTTTATTACATTTTACTAAAGAACATAAAAAATAATACAGATAGAAACATTGTAGAAATTACTTTGATATATAAATAAGAATGTTTAATAAATACAAAGGCTTACAAATAGATTCCAGTGCAGCTTGTTAAGAATTTCTTTTTTGAAAAAAAAAAAAAAAAAAGAATTTCTTTTTTGCTTATTAAAAATTAGCCTTTTTCAGACTGAATTGTCCAGTACCGGTATCCTTGAGGCTATGCGAGAGAAAACATTAAAGCCTCTCCTCCCCAACGTTGTTAAAATTTGTCTAATTAGTACAGGATTTGTGATCACGGAGTTTTATGATTATGATCGTTTAAGGATGTTTTGATTTATCTTGCATTAAGAGTTATGTGTTAGATATTCTTTAAAATGCCAATATAAAATGATGTCATCACTGCTGTAAAAACATGAATAAGCCCTGTGGCCCTGAGCAGTCAGCCTCTTCTGTAACCTGCCTCCTGAGTGCAGAGCACCTAATACATTCTCAGAGGTTCAGAAAAAGAGTCAAACTGCTATCTGGTGCAATATCCACCCTTCTCAAGCCCTGTTCTCTGCTGAAGCTGGTCCCCAGCAGCTCTTGTTCGTCCATAATCTGTGAGTGCAACTTTTTTTTAAGGGGATTAAAAAAAAAAACCTAGAAAGTTTATCTTTACATGGTCTTCATAAGTGAGAACTCATTGAGAGCATCATAAAAAGTGGATGTTTGAGCTGAGACCCTAAGAGTTTTTAAGACAGAGAAGGTCAGGGAAACCCATTTTAATTTAAGGAAGACGAGGGAAAAGATGAGAAGCCATAATGCAAAATGGGCAAAACATCTTCAGGAAATCAGAACCAGTTCATATTTTAGATACAAGAAAGTGAATTAGTTACAAATCATGTCCTAATTAACCTAACACACTAAGGAGGGCAGGACAGGGTCAATTACTTGGAATCCCATAAAAATCATTACAAGGCTGGGCTAAGATGGCACATGCCTTTAATCCTGGCAGAGAGGGACAGATCTCTGTGAGTTTGAGCCTGGTCTACAAAGTGACAGGACAGCCAGCCAGAGAAACCCTGTCTTGAAAAACAAAAACCACAAGAGAAAAAGGAAAAAAAAAAAAGCATGAAATAAGAAAGATGGCTAAAATACATCATGGAGTTTGTAAAAACCCAAACCTGCCACAAAAAATACTGACAAGTAAAATTTAATTCTATTACACAGGAAGTCTCCTGAGGACTCACTGAAACCACTTCCCACAGGCTACAAACTCTGTTGTACCTGGCTGCTTAGCCACTGACGGAGGTTCTATGGTGCAGAAGAAAACAGGCTCTGGAATCTCCACCCCAGCTAACAGCAGACTCTCGGCTTCACTGTTTTGTCCGTGCTTCTTTCCTCCTCTTCCTGCTCTCCGAGCAGCAGCTAGGGCACTGGACTTGGAAGAGACCATGGTGTCTCCAGTGGCAGTCTGCAAGCAGAGGGGACAGCTGGCACTCATCTTCCACCCAAACCACAAGACAAAATGTCAGTATAGCATGTTCTTCTCATTTGAACTTAGGAGAAATAATTGACAGATGCCAGACCTCTATGTAAGTCAAGCTCATTCAGCTTATGTAAGATCTCAATGCAAGTGTCATTGTGATGAATTCTAACAAATAATGAGACACACATTCAATACACACCAAAATGTATTAGTAAAAAATATATCTGCCTAACAATGTATTTCTCAAAAGGATCTCTGCTGAATTTCTTATCATAGCAAGGCAGGTTCAGTAAAAGCTCATGAAGTGCTTTTACAACACTTAGGTTATCTTACTATTTTACAGAAAATCCTCTATCAACTCAAATATCCAATTAAGCAGAACACACACCCCAACACTCAGTAAAAGCTCCATGGAAATGAAGCAGTATTTTAAATAAGCCTAAGATACACCCATACATAGTATGGCCTGTGTGAACTCTGAAACTGCAGTTCACCTCTACTCTGCACATAAAGGCTGTGCTGGTTTCCTTCTATGGACATAGCTCTCCAGATGTCTGCAGCACTCCTTCAGACATGCAGAGGACAGAGAAGACAGAGAAAACACTTTAGGACAGCCAGGTACGGTGGCACACACCTTTAATCCCAGCACTCAGGAAGCCTCCGTGCTGCAGGCCGCCCTACTCTCCAGAGTTTCAGGACAGACAGCCAAGGCTAAACAGAGAAAGCCTGTCTTGAAAATACCTCAGGTACAAAATTCAGATCAGGGAAGTTTTCTCCTAAACCTTTCTGAAACCTGAAGTTAATCATAAAGTAACATTTTTTTTTATCTCAACATGAGATATGCCCAAGTTTAATGTAAAATTACATTTGATTAATCTGAATTAAAAGATAGTCCTCAGTTTTAACCCACCCAAAGCAGATGTAGCACCAAGTATTTCCTTCCATTCACGCTATTCATGTCTAGGTTGCACCGGTTCTGTGTAAGCACCGATGAGCTGTCAACTGAGGACAGAACTGGGAGCAAAAGAGGCTCAAACCCTGGCCCTTAAAGAGCTCTCCTTCGCAAAACATCTTCCATCATTACCTGATCAGCTTGTAAAGTTAGATCAAACTTTTGGCCAAACACTCAACATGCACGCTGGAGAAGAGTTTGAGACAAACCAGGGCCAGAAAGCAAGTTCAAGGCAAGCCTGGGCAACTTAATGACAGATAAAGAGAGAATCCCTCCCCACATGTGCATACACGCAACACGGGCAAAGATTCCATGGGAATAAAACAGTATTTTAAATAAACGACACATACATTTCAACAAGCAATAGACTTCCCTTGGAGTTGAACTATGATCCCTACTGAGTTGCTGTAATCTATTTTTCCTTCTAGCAAATGCATGACATTCAACCACATTGATGAATATGCCATGATATTCATATCTAGAAATTCGGATGGTTTGGGAACTTTCTGCAGCTATAAAGTATTTGTAAATCACATTTACATGTTTGGCTGTGGAACCCCTGTGGTTACTCACTTGTTTAAGCCCAACTGTCAAAGCAATGTTACCAGCAGTCAAGGAAGGGATTTCTACATATTGGTCAGCAAATGGCAAAAGCAGACGACTCATTCTCTCCCTATAAAAACCATGATTTATATTAGTAAAGTACTTTTAAGAAAATGGGTGCAGTTTTAGAAAATAACCCAAACTTCTCCTTACGTGCAGTTTCTATTAACGTTATGGATGGCCAACTGGGGCGTCAGTGTGCCTGAGTAAATGCGCAGGAAAACCAGGGGTCCTCGCTGCTTGTCATGCAGAACTTTAAATGCCAGTGCACACAGGTCATCCTTATACCACTGCCTGCAAGATAAGAGGGGTATCAGAAGGCCCGGCTATCTGCACCGCTCAGTCAGGACCCTCCCAGACAGCTCAGACCCAGGAAGTGACGCTACCACAGCCCGCCCTTCCATCACTGACTACTTAATGGGTGTCCTACCAATAAATATTCAGAACTAAAACTAAAAATCGGTACTCTTTCAAGTACTGGATATTTGTAAACATCTTCACTACACGAGGTCTCCTTAAAAAGCATTCTCTTCAAAGGTCATAAAACCAAGGACTCTACACTAGATAAACAAATGTTCTTTCCAATTCTTGGTGTCAGGCTATTACTTCATTTTGTGTCTAGCTGATGGTAACATCAATCTACAGTAAAAACCTGAACTTGTTTACAGAAATGTTTTTTTTTTTCTCTTCTGGTTTTTGTTGTTGTTTGAGGACAGGGTTTCTCTGTGTAGCCCTGGTTGTCCTGTCTCTCACTATGTAGAGCATGCTGGCCTCGAATGCACAGAGATCCACCTGCCTCTGCCTCCCTGAGTGCTGGGATTACAGGTGTGAAGCACTATATCTAGCTAGAAATGGTTCTTAAATAAATGTGTTTCAATTGGCATTCACTAAAAAAAAGTTTTGGAAGATTTGAATTTTCCTGGAATTGACAAATTGTCAAGTAGGTACATTTTTCTGAGGAAAGATAGTATTTTCATCAGTCCCAAGGAAGTCCATGACTCAAAGTAAGTCAAACACTTTTTAATTGTAGTCTTTTTCCAATCTTATTCCCAGTCCTTCTTAATGGTGCTAATGTGGAAGCTTTCTACAGTGGTCCTATCACCTACACTCATTGATATAGAGGTTGAGTAACTTGGATGATATGGGACAAAGCCACGCTCACGTCACACACTCATAGCCGCTGCTATGAGACAATTAGCTGACCCTGACTATGTGTAAAGAAAAATGACTCAACTTCTAATAACTTTCTAATTTTAAGATGGGAAAAGTCACTGCTGTCCTCGTTAACACAAAACCCACCTCTCTGCTGCTTCAGATATAAGCACAGAGCTGGACCGCAGGGAGAAAACAAGCTTTCTCTATAGCCACAAAATAACTTCACTACGGGAAAATCCTGAAATCTAGATGAACATACATATATCTACTAAATGAGTAACAAAGTAAAACAAACAAACAACAACAACAAAACCCAAGAATCAACACGCAGGAAAAAGCTGCCTTCACAGCTCTACCTACAACCATGACGGTATTAAAAGACAACAAAAAAGGCCTTTCCAAGTGAAAATTGCTATGGCTCTCCATGATTACAGAGATACTCTCCACCACTTTTTTAAATGGACACTTTAAATTATTTTAAGAAGCAAGTTTATGAGGTTATGCATGTGGTCACGTACTTACAGAAGCCCGTGCTGGCGCTCCTCGGGTGACGGCAGGTACATAGTCACGGCGTCCAGCAAGGGCTGCACGCCCTTGTTTTTCAAGGCGCTCCCACACAGCACAGGCACCGCAGCCTGAGCCAGTGTTACTCTGTGTATTGCAGTCTGCAGCTAGAAGCAGAGACAGAGGGCGCACTAGTCCCTGTCACACTCGCTCAGTCAGAGATGTCCCCTGGACACCCTGTGGACAGCACTCTTCCCCACAGCCCGTCATTCCTCATGGCTTTATTTTTCATACACTAGTCACTACCCGGCATCTTCACTGTCTGGTGCTGTCTCTTGTTCAACAGAGTAACTCTTTATGAGCATTATAGTGAGGCCTCTGACAACACAGCCACAGAAGACAGAAAAGTTTGAGATATAACAGGTGCTGTAAAGTAATGAAAGCATTGCATCTACTGGGGCCGGGGCTGGGCTTTTCTGTTGAGGTGTCTGCTGGCTGCAAGAGAAGCCTTGAGGCCTGAAGAGAGCTGCACTTAGCTGTAGGCACAAGGAGTCATCTTAGGACGTGCCTAGGAATCACGATGGATTAGTGGCAATAGCAGGTTCTTCTCCTCTAGGAGTCACGACCACCCTAGCCCCACATGGTTGGCTAGGTCTCCAGTTCTGGGGATAATTCCCTCCTGCCTCAGGCCCATTAAAGAGCCACTCTATGAGCAGCAACTTACCTTTTTAATAATGTAAGAAGTTAACACACACACTTCAAAGACAGAAAAACCAAACCATATTCACTTACGTAAAATTTGTTTAGATGATTGAGTAACTCATTACCTTTTCAATGGGTACCAAATCAAAATTTTCACTAAATTCTCCTAAAAGCAAGCCAGCAAATTCATCATCTAAATCTGCAACCTGTAAAGAAAGACAAACTTGTGTAACTTGTGTATAGTTTCATCCTTAGCTATTTAACTTTACATGTATGTGCCAGTGAGATCCTTGAAGGCAGCTGCATAACCCGCCACGCACAGGCCAAACAACTCTTTACACCTTTTGAAAATACAGTTCGGTTTTGTTTTGTTTTCCCTAAGAAAAGAAATGGGAAATTGAAGGGGTGTTGTGAGTTTCTTAAAGTCCCAGGGAGTCACAGCTGGCCGATGACATGTTCTCCACTCAGTGAGAGAAGGAATAAAATACCTAATGCGTAGTCAATGATGCTCACCCACAGGGCTGGGGCTGGAGGATGAATTAGGAACTTTCAGTTCACAACCATCCTGTACGCCTCTGATTTTGAGTGCATAATGATCTTTGAAACTTTGAAACCAGTACCTGGGAGGCAGAAATGGGCAGAACTGTGAGCTCAAGGCTGCCTGTTCTATAAGGCAATTTCTAGGCCAGCCAGGATTACATAGTGAGACACCATCTTTAAAGACAAAGGAGGAAGAGGGAGAGGGGGAGGAAGAGGAAGTAGCCTGGTACATGCCTTTAATTCTAGCACTTGGGGAGGCAGAGGCAGGCAGATTGCTGTGAGTTTGAGGTCAGCCTAGACAAAGTGAATCTAGGACAGCCAAGGCTACACAGAGAAACCCTGTCTCAAATTAAAAAATAAAATAAAGAGAAAGCAAATTAGCAAAGCGGGTAGTAGTTTGAGGTCTGATCGGAGTTCAGATCCCAGCACTGCCCTTTATTAGCTGTAAAACATTTAAACATTCTAAGCTTCTGACTCCTCGCGTGTAAAATGGGGAAGATACGTGGATGTGAGAATAAAACAGTGCATATAAAGCACTTATCCTAGCAAACACCAGACCCTCAATAAACATTATACAGTAACAATTATGTTAATTATAGTCAATGAATACTAAAAATTGTAAATGGCAAGTAATTTCTCTAAAAGTATCTACCTACACAAGACAGAAGTTAGAAAATGCTGACAGAAATCCGTTTGGACTGAACATCCTTGCTATCCCAGCACCCAGGAGGATGAGACAGTAGGACGGCATGTCCCAGGCAAGTCTTGCTATGTTCTATTAGAGTTTTGAGAACTGATGTAGACCTGAAGTAGCTGTAATAAATTGATAAACTGTAATAAATTGAAGCTTTTAATTTTTTCTAAGTAATTTCACATCTGATAAAGTAGAAGATAGGCAGGTTACTTGATGGAGAGATTCTGTTGTTGAAACGTCAGGAACATTTTCCACATTGAACAGGAGATAGAATATGGTTTCCTATTTGCCTGCTTTCTTTGAGACAGGTCACTAATCTCAGGTGGGCCTGGAACTCACTACGTAGCCTGGGCTGGCCGTCAACTCACATTAGCCCTCCTGCTACAATCCCAGAAGCACTGAGGCTCCAGGTGTATTCCACAACAAACTCAGCAACATTATTTCTAAAGAGAAAAACAACCTCACATCAATCCTCTGGGAAACAGACAATAAACTGCACTATAACCATAGGTCAGAACACCACAAAACACACTGCCACTACATATGCCAGTGGTGACCAGTCTCCATCACAATATAAAACAAGAAAATACACACAATACCATTCCACTTATAAGGAAAAAATACACAAATTAATGCAAACATGAAAATAATGTTTGGGGTATATGTATCTCAGTTATAAAGCACATGCTTAGCGTCTATCTACCAAGTCCTAGGTTCAACTCAGCACACACACAATAAAACCAAACTAGGGCCAGAGAGATGGCTCAGCAGTGAAGAGTGCTTATTGCTTTTGCAGAGGACCTGAGTTCCCACTTGGCAGCTAACGGCCATCTGTTAACTCCAGTTCCAAAGGATCCCAATGCCCTCTTCTGGTCATCTTGGGCACTAGGCACGCATATGGTAAACACAAATATATGCAGAAAAAACACTCATACATATGGAAATAAATAAATAAATCTTAAAATGAAAACAAAACAAAACAAAACCAAAACCAGCAACAACTAAAAAGGATGTACAGATATATAGAAAACAAGCAGTTACAATTTCATTTTTGCTTGTGAGTGGTACAGACACATTGCTGTTCATTTTTACTCACTACATTTTACATATTACATATGTAATTTTATATAAATATGACCAAAGTTACTGAACACTTAGGGAATTTTAAATGAAAATGTTTACTTGTTCAATCAAAGAGTTCCTTGCTTCAACAGTCTCCTTCAGCAATTCTGGATCACTTGTCTCTGAGAGGGGCTCTCTCTCAAAGTCTTTTCCATCATCAGAGTTGGAGTTCCAAAGAAGCTTCTCTTTGTTTATCACATCCACCACTCCTTGGAATGTTCTGCCCTCTCCAATTGGCAGCTGTAAGTCAGAGAGTACTCCGTATTATAAACGACACGAATGTAGAGCCACCACGCCTGTGACAGAACTTACCATCATACCACTTCTCTCAATTATCAACTGACTGCTCCTATCAAAATCTTTAACTGTATTTACTTAAGATTTGAGTTTGCTTCAAACGTGTGCATGCCACAGTAAACTAACAAGGAAGTATCAGAGTGTGATATTAATTAACCAGTTACCTGTACAATCAGGGGTATAGCCTTCAACTTCTCTCTGATGCTTTCAACTGCATAGTTAAAACTATAAAAAGCAAAACAATATGTTAGAAGCAAAGTAAACACTTCTCAAATGGTCTCTAAAATAACCCTTTGTTCTCTGTAATGCTCACAACAATCTCCCACAGGTATCTTAAATAAATCTGGTAAAAGCAATTGAGTATTTACCAATATCTCACATGTGCAAGTTTAAGCAATTGTTATTGCAAACTTCATATAACCAAGTTTTTATACTTGGTTTTTATTAAGGTCACACAGTTAATACATTAGAGTTAAATGCAAGATTTCATTTGATTTAAGGATTTTCTTTTATAGCTATATACACTATTGGTTCTCTTCCAAGACCCAGACTGACTAATATTCTATGGGGTTTTGTGGCTGGTTGTTTTTTGAGACAAGGTTTCTCTGTGTAGCCTTGGCTGTCCTGGAAGTCATGTTGTAGTCCAGGCTAGCCTCAAACTCACAGAGATCCTCCTGCCTCTGCCTCCCAAATGCTAAGTGGTACTAAGTGTATTAGTATCATATGCTATGAGGCTCGTTTCTATGCTGACTCTGGGGATGGCCACCTATGGTATAAATGCTATAATTTGGCACACAGGCTGATTTACACATACATGCATACTACTCTGGCTCCAACATCTTTGAGAACTAACCTAGTAGCCAGGCACCACCCTCATCACTACAGACACTCTGTCAGTCAACGAGTACCTGTATTGACTAGAAGAAATCCCAAATAGGAAAAGTTCAAACTTGAGCCTAGCAAATGTTACAGGCTGCTGTGCCAATAGTAATCAAGGGAACTTTAAACAGAGTTGCGAAGGAAGCCACGTGAACACAAAGAACATGGCTGTAGTCTTGGAGAAGGGCAGATGAACTTTTACCACACTCTCACCACTGATCAAGATGTCTTCTTGCATTTCCTCCACAATCATTAACATTCCTGATTCATTTCTGTTCACATGTCACAGAACCCTTCATCCATTTCTGATTCTCTACGTTGTCAGAACAATGTATTCACTTTGACTGCCACTCTACATAAGCCTCGATGCATGACTGCTGCATCTCAGCATTAATTTCCACCTTACACAGGGCATTCTCCTTCCCAGTTCCCTTTTGTTGAGCCCATTACTCACTAAGAAAAGCAGAAGACAGAGAAAGATGCTTTTTTCTGAGTTAACGACAAGAAACAACCCTATTCTCTAACTCTAGCAACCAGGAGGTCACAGCAGCCTTCCAGGGCAAAGGTGCTATGTTGATGAGCTCAAGAGAGAGCAACAGAAACAGCAAGATTCTGCACTCCATCCAGATGGCTCCTCACTTAGCAGATCTCAATCAATCTCAACTACAACTGAGCTGCTTTGAAATTATTTTAAATTGTTGAAGAACAATTTAAATTGTTGAAGAACAATTTAAAATAGGATTCCATAGGATAATTTTTTTTATAAGGAAGAATTGCTTTTTCTAAACTTGAGCTCTAAGCCATGAGTTCTAGTCTCTGCTTTGTAACTTACAGCCCAGCAAGCACTCTTCAAATACCTTGCTCCAGTCTTGTCCATCTTGTTTAGAAAACAGAGCCGGGGTATCCTGTGCTTGTCAGCTTGCCTCCACACAGTGAGAGTCTGGGCCTAAAGCAAAAATTAAAGGAAATGCCTGTGGCTGTTGTGAGACACGGGGTGACTAGATCCATGAAACTGTGGTGATGTGGAATTGGGCCTGATGCTGGCGGAGCCTCTGCCAGAACCTCTGCAGTTCATTTCCTGGGACTCTCTTTTGCTCTCCAGAGAAGAGAGCAGGGATACGATGAGTGACTGGAAGATGCTTCACACTGCTTAGGAACAGTGTTTCTGTTTAGGTGAACTAAGTTCCCACACAAAGTGATTTAAAATCTGGGAGGCACCTAAAGCACTCAAGAGAAAATTAAGTTACACCCAGAAGACCTTCTATTTGCTTCTCTTCATTTTTCCCAGTATGCAATAATGAGCTAATTTGTTTTAAGTAGTATTTTTTTAGACCAGGTCTCAGAAAGCCTAGGTTAGCCTGAAAGTTGCTACAGAGCAAGGTTGATCCTGAACTCCCAGTTGCTAAGATTATAGGCGGGTGCCACCGGATCTCCTTATGTCAGTCTTTGATATGTAGAACAGGGATTTTTCCCTTGAGGAATAGATTAGAATATAATAAAAGCACTATTATGACAAAAATCATATTTCATTTAAATATCTGAATGTTCATGTGAAAAAATAAGGTAAAGGGTGAAGGACAGACTACTACCTATATTTATAAGCAATTCACACTTTTCCTCTAATTGATTTCATTTCTGCACATATTAAATTTGTAAATATAATCGGATTTTATTAAAACATCTATGCCTCATGGAGGGCTAAAGACTCAAATGCATAAAAAGGATAATGTTCAGCCTTTTATTTGTTTAGGTAAAATTTATGCACAACAAAACCCACATATAAGCATATAGATAAGAGTTTTGATAAGAAATAGAGCTGTACACAGAACATGCTAACCCTCCAAAGAGTCTCTCATGCCTCTCTAGCCCTCTGTAAGAAACCAGCCCAGAGTCTCATGGAACCAATATGGCTTCTGATTTTTCCACCTGTCCCTTTACACAAACAGAACAACTTCTCTACCAACAGTGGATATGCACTTACGATTCTAGCCACTGCACACATCTGAATTCTGGTGAATAAATGTTTTCATTCCCATGAAAAAGATACAGAACTATTGAGTTTGGGGATAGGTGTATATATAGCTTTATATGAAACTGCCAAACCATCTTCTAAAGTCACTGTATCACCAACTGTGCGCTCCAGCTGAACCACCCTCGTCAATATTTCCTATTGCTGTTTTGAATTTCAGTCACTCTTCAAGGTACAAAATGTTATGTTGATAGCTCCCTCTCAAAAGCCCTGCAGGATAGACCAAGTACACAGTGGATATGGCTGGGTCATGACAGTAGGTTGGGGATTCAGTGATGCTGCATGTACTTCCAAATAAAGGTCTTCTCCTAAATAACCAATTATAATGACCACATTTAGAAAATTTTACACAACATAAATTTTTTTGTTGGAGGTACCCTGCTGGTTGAGGTTGCAGTTCTTGCAAAGGCAGAACTCCCTCCCCTTGGCGGGGTCCCCTGCTCTCTGCCTGACTTCATCTGGTGGTGTCTTTAGACGCAGACTCCCCTCGCCACACTTGAGGTGTGCCCTCTGGCACAGCTCCCTGTCAGCTCTCCCCTCCTGTGCCTGTGTGTTAATTAGGTACTGACATTCGATACCCATCATACTTAGGATAGGATTGTGCTGTATAATGCAAATCAAGCACCCTTGAAGTTCATAATTCCAACCAATTTTGCACACCAATTCTTGGGGTCCCCACTTACTCCCCTAGGGGTATATAACCTTTGTTTTCTGGAATTAAAGTTGATCTAGCCATCAGCTATTCCTGGAGTGTGTGATCCCAGTTGATTCTCACCAGCCATTCTCATCTCCTGCCCCTCCAGACTTCGTTGTGGCCTGCTGGGAAGCAGTTCCCAAGCAGGAGAACCACATATTTTCACATATATATATATAATTCAAGTATCTCTGTTTTCCTCAATGATGTCATCTAATTCTTGGTTTTTTAAAAATCCTTTTATCTAGAATAGTTCTTCAGAAGTCCCCTTAGCCATTTATAATGTTTAAGTTGTTTTTTTTTTTTTAATTTCCAAAAAGTTGTAAATAGCTGTCCTGCTTTTCACTTAGATTTCATTAATCACTGTCCCATAATTAGACATGTGTTAGTCAAGTTTCATGAGTAAACATTCTGGGCAGAAGGACAACACATATTTGTTGTGTCTTTCTAGTAGTATCACACTGTGTCAGTTTGTCCCATTTTTTAAAAGATACTGATTTTTATAACTTAACTAAAATAATTTTAAGGGCGGAAGAACTTATGTGAATGATATATTCACCAAAGCCAATTTTGAAGGGCACAGTCACTGAAGATAGTATAACCCACCCTATGATCACAGCACACACCAGGTGGTGGCGCACGCCTTTAAAGCAACCCTTGGGAAGCAGAGGCAGTGGATCTCTGTGAGCTTGAGTACAGTTTATTCTACATATACAATGAGACCCTGCTTGAGACAAAGAAAAGCAAAGCAAAACAAATAATATGAACAGCATAGTTCACCCTGCTAGCAACAAGCTCTATTAAAAAATCCATTTTCAGAATTTACACATGGACTTAATGTACACCTACATGTCTGGGGGAGAGGGTAGCAATGCTGCCCCTGAACCTAGGTGCTCACACATGCTAGGCATGCGTTCCAGAAATGAGCTAGTACTGACCTCTCCTAAGAATCTTTTTGTTGTTGTTTTGTTTCTCGAGACAGGGTCTTTCTGTATAGCCCTGGCCACCCTGGAACTCACTCTGTAGACCAGGCTGGCCTCAAACTCAGAGCTCCACCAGCCTCTGGCTCCTGTGTGCTGGGATTACAGTGTGTCTGTATGTTAACTGTGAGGAGATGATTACTCATGTGTCTCTCGTATTTCATGTGTTGCTGGGAGTGCTGACTCCCCTCTTCACACTGTATTTTAAGGGTGCTTTTACAGCTGTCTAGTGAGGCTGTACCTCCCTTGGGGAAAAGGTGGGTTTGCTGACTGCCCTAGAAGGAGACACTGTTCATCCTCCAGAACAGCATGAGGAATGCTAACTGCACATGGAGAAGTCTTCTCGCTCCTCTTACCCTAGCCCATGACCAGTTGGCACCTGAGTCCTTCCACACTACTCTCTAGACTAGGCCTAGGAGGATGTTGACTGTCTGGCCTAGGACTAGGAGGATGCTGACTCTCTGGTGGTTACTACTTGTAGACTAGGAAAGTCCCCCGACTCACCTGGTGACTTCTGACAGAATCTGTAAAACTAATGCACAGGGACCTGCTAGCTTAAAGTCAGCAGAAGCCCAGGCTCCTTGCAGTTCCCCAAGCCAACATTAATATTTTCTACAGAAAAACAAACTTTCCTTCCATTGTGAAAAATCTGAGGTCACATTTCATTATTAAGTTCCAGCTTCCTTTAACCATAACCTGGCTGGTATTGATTTCTCAAGCAGAGGGTTAAAAAGAACTAATCCTGATAGAGTCTGTGCTGCTGAGACCATCCCGGCTGTTTACCTCTACGCCGGCTGAGGCGTCGAGCACGGCCACTGCACCATCCAGCACCCTCAAGCAGCGCTCCACCTCCACGGTGAAGTCCACATGACCTAAGGAAAGACAGCACAGCAGCCCCGTGGGCCAGCAACATCACTGCTAAGGACACACAAAAGAAGATGAGCTCAAGAAGCTCTTGGTGCCCACATTCAAAGCCAACAAACCAAATGTGGGACAGTCGCCTGCCTACACCCACAGGTCCAAGTCTGGAGCTACAGCCATCGGCAGAAAAGATTCAGGGAAAAAGGTGTCTGCTCTCAGCATGGTCGGGCTTTTTTAAATTTTATTTTTATGTGTATTAGTTTGAAGTTGTCAGACCCCTTGGAACTGACATTACAGACTGCTGTGAGCTGCCATGTGGGTGCTGGGAATTGAACCCGGGTCCATTTGGAAGAGCAGACAGTGCTCTTAACCACTGAGCCATCTCTCCAGCCCCAGTCAGGCTTTTTTTTCCTTGTCATTATTCTTTTAAAAAATACAGAGTAACAACTACTTACAGTATCTAGGATCACCTATACTAGATACTGTAGGTATACAAGAGGATATGGATAGGCCATACAGAAATATTTCACCATTCTATAAGTGAGCTGAACATCTACAAATTTTAGTATCTACATGGGATCCTAAAATCAATTTTTCATGTAAACTGAAAGGACACACATAGGGAGTATTACGAAGCCTTAAAAGGAAGAAAGTCTTGCCACATGAAGACTTTATACTAGTTGAAATAAATAAGCCAACACAAAAAGGTAAATAGGGGGTAGCTGCACATACAGAGCAGTCAAAAGCAGAACGGGAGAGAGGCAAATAAAAGCAACTGTTTCCTAGGTGCAGAGCCTCAGCTCTAGAAGATGGAAAGCTCTAGAGATCTGTTTCACGGTGACCTGAATATAATAAATATGATGGAACTGTCCACTCAGAAGTGATTAAGATAGGAAATTTAGTGGTTTTGACCATGATTAAAACAGAAACACAGAAACACCCTCAGTGATGCATCATCTCTACATGACGAAGCTGTGTTGTACCTGGCGTGTCAATCAGGTTGACTCTGTACCCTCTCCAGTCCAATGTCACGGCTGCTGACTGGATGGTAATGCCCCTCTCTCTCTCCTGAGCCATGAAGTCCGTTACTGTGTCGCCATCGTCCACCTCTAGTCAGGAAAAGGCCACACTTTAGTTCAGAACAGATATATCCTGCTGCTTTTCAGTACGTCCCCAAGATAGCTACATCTGCTGAGAAAAAGTACCCCAGAATATTGACTTTAATACTTAGAGCGCTTTCTTTTCTCTATATAAACCTTCGTTAAAAACAAACAAACAAACAAAAAAACTTTTTCAGGAAGATTACTAATTCTATCATAAAAGGTTTTTCTTTTTCTTTTTAAATTTTCTACCCACTCCTTTGTTTTTTTTTTTAATGTATACACTGTTCTGGCTCATGTACACCTGCTCACCAGAGATGGGCACCAGATCTCTTTATAGATGCTTGTGAGCCATCATGTGGTTGCTGGGATTTGAACTCAGGACCTTTGGAAGAACAGCCAGTGCTCTTAACCTCTGAGCTATCTCTCCAGCCCATCTTTTTAAATTTTCAAGACAGGGTTTCTCTGCATAGCCCTGGCTGTCCTGGACTCACTTGGTACACCAGGCTGGCCTCAAACTCTCAGATCTACCTGCCTTTGTCTCCTCAGTTGTGGGGTTAAAGGCATGTGGCACCACCACCTGGCTGCTGTTTTTTCCTATAATTTTACTAAACCATATTGCCTTAGTCCTCAGTTGATGTTTCTGTTCCCTCTGAGCCCCATATCCCTTGCTAGGATGTAGAGTAGCTCAACAAAATCCACCGATTAGACCCCCTCCTATCTTTTCTTTTCCAGATTTGTTTATTATTTATACAATATCCTGCCTGCATGTACATCTGCATGCCAAAAAAGGGTACCATCCACCATGTGGTTGCTGGGAATTGAACTCAGGGCCTTTGGAAAAAAGGCCAGTGCTCTTAACCTCTGAGCCATCTCTCCAGCCCCTAACTTCATTCTTATTCCAGCCATCTTCATTACCCTGGTCTGTACAGTCAAGCTGCTATAACAGAATTACCCCTGCCAGGCATAAGTACCAGGGCCAGGAGCAGCCACACTGCATGAGGAACAGAAAACATTCTTTCCAACTTAAGTTATCCTTTACAAAGACCCTCACTGCTGTTTTCTAGAGTAGGGATTAGTCTTCAAATAAAGCCTGAGGCCATGTCATCAGTATAAACCCCGGCTTAAACTTAAGTCTGAAAGCTCACTTAAATGAGTCTTCAATTACGCATTTTATTCAGATTAAATTTACAGGTGACAAACACATGAAAGTTACTTTTACAATTCAAAATACATGAATATAGACTATGACACCATATACTACCACCGATATCAACAGAAGACCCCTAAAGTGGCATCTCACTTCCCTTTCCTCTCTCTTTCTCAACACCAATATCAGGGAAAATAAGGAAATGTATTTGCCAACAACTCTAGCTATGTTCTACAGCTCTGACTGGCCTGGAACTCACTATGTAGTTCAGGCTAGACCTGACGTCACAGAGATCTGCTTGCCTCTGCTCCCCTAGTGCTGGGATAAAAGCTGTGCGCCACCATATCTGGCTCATATTATTTCTTATGATTAATATTCTAACAAACAAAACAAACTCTGGCTTACCATGCTGTACAGCATGGTTTATGGGCCTACAGAAATCTAAAATCAGTTCTTAATGCTTCAGGTTTTGAAGTACTTCCAATTTCCAGTTTTAGATTTCCAGAATAGAAATGCCCAGTCAGTGAAGATCATGAAAACATTCCTAAATAAAAATTCTACATCTGAAATATTTCCAGTATCTCAATAACACTGGATAAGGGAAACTTAATTTATACTGACTGTAAATACACTTACAACTGGTTACCTTTTACAACTTTTAAAAACCAAAACTTAGGAACTGTATGCTCACTTCAAGTATCCAAACTGGAGGTGTAAGGGAAGGAGTACCATTAGAGCCATGAAACAATAGAAGCCTGACAATGCCCACATCATGCTGTCAGTCATATACTCATTAATGGACAATAACATCAAAGTCCAGGTGGCCGTGTATTTAAGAACTTACTATCATCTTAATGTTCCTTTTCCTCTCTCACACTTACAGACACACTCAAACACTTGTACACTCAAACAAATCTACTCCCACCCACTCACACTCATATACACTCACATATACAGTCTTAAAAATAAAAATGGACCAGTTGGGAAGAAGGGGTTCAGCAGGAAGGTGTAGGAGACAAGAGAATGTAATGATGGATGAAAATATACTATATGCACAAATGAAACTTAAAAATAAATAAGGCATGCATAGAAAAACTGACATAAATAAAACCAAAAAAGCTGTTCTGATGAAGCATAAGTGCAAGTGTTGAGAGAATATCTTGTGTCTGTAGAAACTTCACCTGTCAATACTTAATGTGATAGCCCACAGCTTAGGCGGGAAATAGGAGGTAAGATATCTGCCAGGTAGAAAGAATACTGGGTTAGAGCCAAGCATGGAAGAGACTGGCTGGCAAGACGTGAGGAGGACGGATGCAAGGTACTTGAGCACTGGTAAGCAGAAATGTGACAAAATGTACATTAGTGTAATGAGTTATTTTAAGTTATTAGCTAGTCAGAGAAGAGCCTAGCTATACGTAAAAATATATTGAGTCTCATGAGTCATAATTCTGGAAACGTAAGGCACAGAAGAAAAGGTACTTGTAACATGCAAGCCTACTGAGAATTAACTACAATTTGTAAAAGCTACAATGAAGTAGTAAATTACAGACCTCAGAAAATACAGCACTGAGCTCAGGATTAAGAAAATCATCTCCTTTTCCATATAAGAATTTGGCCTTACTTGCCTGGTTTTTCTTCTAGAAATCAGATAATAGAAGTATGTCACTGTGTGCCTAGGCCACAGACACAGCATCTTTTTACTGGTACTCTACTGACTTGGAAAGAATTACAGCTTGGCATTACATACCTTGTACTTCCCTGAGTTGGGTATGAAATGTCCTTTACATGAACCCTGGAAACTGTAGTTGAGTCTTCTCACTAGTGTGGCTCTTGTAGAAAGAAACATCTAATGCTAAATGTGATTCTGTCCTAAAACTATCTAGTAGAACAGTGTCAAATGAGGCCTATGATGGCCTTGGGGACTCAATGCTGAGCTAAATCTCAGAAGACCCTTTGGTGATGCTGCAGCTACCTTTAGACATCAGAGACTCCACGCCATACTCTAGTTGACATCTTAAACAAAATCTTTCCCACTGATGCTTTTGCTAGTGGGGCATTGGGGAAAGGGGGAATCCATTCTAACCTCCCAGTGATCTTGTGTATCCAGAATAGTATAAAATTCTTTCTGTGGTGGTAGTTTTGCCTGCATCAATATGAGCCATAATTCCAATATTACGAATTCTGTTTAAAAGAGAGAAAAAGGCATACATTATAAGGTGCGTATTATAACCAAAATATATATGCTGTGCACATTTTAAAGGTGATGTACAAAAGACAAATACAAAACATATTTTTGGTTTATTATCAGCATATTTGAGTATATATAATAACAGGCTGCACCATGACATTTTTATACTTTGACACATTCACCGACATCACCCTCTCCTGTTCCTTACTCACTCCCACTGATGTATGCTACCATATTATCAGACAAAATAACTAAGGAATAAAAGGGTAGTTATAACCTTAGGAATATCTTATATTTAATTTTGTTCCATTAAAAATTCTTAATATTTAACTGAGAAAAAAATCTTTCGAGATACACACTAACATTTATGTACAAATCACAGAAATTACATGAGTCACTAGTAAAGCCTGTCAAGACCTGTGAACTTCCTCCACAGTCTACAGGAAACCAGTATAATGACAGTACTTACTTATCCACAGGAGGGTTAATGATAGAATGAAGGGATTTGACGTCATTTCCTATTATGCCTAATTGGAAGAGAATTAAAATAAAACTGCTAAGTTTATAAAAGATTTTAACTTATACATGCAAACATACAAAATAAATAAAAGCAAAACCAAGCTCAATAAAAGTGTACTTATTTAGGATTCATTTTCTACCAATAAGTAAGAAAGCTGTGGTTGATGGTACCAAGTTCTGGAAACCAATTTTTCTTCTTTTAACTCACACCCCAAACCAATTTCTAACTCAAATCCTTAAAAAAATACAGATTTGCCAGGTGATTGTTGAGCACACCTTTAATCCCAGGACTTCAAAGGCAGAGGTAGGCAGATCCCTGAGTTCAAGGCCAACCTGATCTACAGAGTGACAGCCAAGGCTACATGGAGAAACCTTGTCTTGAAAAAAAAAAAAAAACCAAATGAAAACCAAACATATTTATTTCAGTATGTAGTTTTATCTGGAGTTACAGTCTCATACCTCCTTTCTCAGCTTTGTTCATACTGGAATTTTAATGTGAGCCACCACTCAGCCATATGTACTTCTTACAGGAGAAATGTCCACAAAGATCATTCCATGCTAGCTTAAGCTTCAGTAATTATATTGAAGCAACAACAGTTTTACTTGTGAATTTAACCTCTACTTTCATGTTATTTAAGTCAGATATTCTAGATTTCTAAAATAAGAACAGTTTCACATTTTTAAAATTTTACTGGGAGTCTAAAGACCAAGAGACAAAGTGCACGCCACAGTTAAATTAGCAGGGGCAGAATACAAAAGCCTATGTACACACTAACAATGCAGCCCAAGAAATTCATATATCCTTATAAAGCAACAGCCAATCAGTATTAGTTCACTTTGTTATTTACACATGATGAATTTGCATTCTTTTCATTCAGTACTATTTGCTCACTTCAGACCCAGGAAGGCCAGGAGCAATGAAGTGGTCAGTCCCGGCATTCCGGGGTCTCCCTGTCATGTACCTCATCTAAACTACTCCAGATAAATATGCACCAAGCTTCTACTAAAACTCTTCAAAGTAAAGTATTCTAGTAAATCTCGAGTGCCAGAAAACATGCTAACATAGAAGTTATCAAGAAGTATTTTATGGGGGGGCACTCCACAAGTAGATTCACACAGTAACTTCAGAATCCAACTACTAAACCCACTCACTGTCCCTCTGCTCAGGTCAGCAGAGGCCCAGGAAAGGAGGAACATAACTCCACTGGTCCCCATCTACCAAACACGCTCACCTAATAATCTCAAGGAAATAGCCAATAACTTTAACTACTATGGAACCTCTAAAAAAGAAAGCTTCTTCAAGAAAAAGAAGTGAAAGACAACGTGAGAGAGAAGGGAAAGCAAAATTTCAAGCAAAGCTAGGGGAATCTAACTTCTGTACCTGGTGGGGAACTGTAGTTTCTTGTAAGAGGCACACGAATCTTTGATCTTTTTAAACTTGCTTTTATTCTACAGTAACACATAGTCTAGGAAGGACAAAAAGAAGTTGACATTAATTTTACTTTAGCGTTACACATTCAATGTAGAAAATAGAAAATACAAATTCTTGCTGGGTGCAGTGACAGCTGCCTGTAATCCTAGAAATCAGGAGGCTGAGGCAAGAAGATGTTGAGCTTGAGGCCAGCCTCCACTATAGAACAAGAACCTCTCTCTATACTCTTTCAATGGACGTATACACTCCTCAGAAAGCTACGCAAGTAATTTTAAGCTAGCAAAATGAATTGCTAGCCTAATGACAAGTCACGCACCATCTGGGTTACAGGCTCTCCAAAGCTCCCTGCTGGGTCACTGCTGGAGGAGAAACAGCCAGACAAGGTCAGTCCCAGCTGAGCGACAGAGGGCATGGTTCCACTTGAGGATTCACATTTGCAATGCATAATGAAAATGTGGTTTACTAAATACTATATAGAGGTCTGGCATTAAAAAAGCTTATAACTAAGATGCTATTCATGAAATATGAGACAAGTGTCAACTGCCTTAGAAATTGGCTTCCAACAGCTCTGCACAAAGTTGTACTTCAATTATTTAATAATGATGTTCTATCTTGACATATAGTCACAAAACTTTATTTCACAGACATTTCAACACACACAAACATATAGCACACTCTTACTTAGCAGATATGGGTGAGCATTAAGTACTGCCATGCTTGTAAGAGACAGAAATCACAAGCTTCCTTCAAAACACTTGACATTTTATTACCTCAAGAGAACATCATTTCGTCTGTTGCTCTTTTTATTGCTAAAGAAATTTTTAAGTTGCATATCCAATTAAATTAAGGTAGTTTGACCAAATTAAATAGTGAATGATGAGCTATACTAAGCCTAAGAAAAAAATAATTAGCTAATAAAGTACAACCATTTTTGTAAGAATCACTTACATTAATGCGCCCACCGAATATTTTCTGCTGATTCACTGCAAAAATCCTCCAGCTGGTAAACATTGTGGTCCTCCAAAATGCTATCGCTGAGAAAACAAGCAAAATTAAAAAAACTTAACATACACAAGCCAGTAAGGGATATAGAATAAAATTGTATATTTTGGCAAGTAACTTAGAATAATTTTAGCCACCAAAAATGCAATGCATCATTCAAAAAGTAAAACTTGTACTAAATGAAACACCCAGTTCTTAAGCTTAAACTGTTCCCCTTTAAAAAAAAAAACACACACTTAATTTTTTTCCTTTCTTTTTTTTTTTTAAGACAAGGTTTCTCTGTGTATCTGTAGCTGTCCTGTCTTTGTAGAGAAGGATGGCCCCAAACTCACAGAGATCCGCCTGCCTCTGCTGGGATTACAGGCATGCGCCCAGAGACATCTTAATTCTTACAGAAAGATGTGGATGGCTGAGAGTTTGGTAGATGGCTATAATCCTAGCACTCAGGAAGCATAGAGGAAGGATGTCAAATTTTAGGTCACCTGGGCTACATGGTAAAACTCTGTATCAAAGAAAAACCAATCCCCCCCAAACCCCGCCCCAAAACAAAACTTCAAGACACAATTAAAGTACATTTACTGAAAATTTAAAATTAAACAAATAAAGCTGAATATATAGAATTAAGTATAGTAAATATTCTCATGGAAAATTGGTAGTTTGTCATTGACGACAAAACCTATCTATCGTGATTTTTTAAACAATATGTGAAAATAAAACACATAAAGGCTATAGTAAAGTGAGCTGCTTTTCTGTGATTATAGAAACAGAGCACCTTTACTTCACAAACATTTACAACCTGAGAGGCAACTCCCAGATAGAGCATCTGCTTAGTATGCCGCGGTCCTGGGTTTGACCTCAGCACCACAATCCATATTTACCAAATTTTTCCTGGGCTTAAAGCACAAGATCAAAGGTGTGAGAAAAGGACAGAAGTAGCTAAGGCCTAGGACACAGGAGACAATGCTAAATCAGTTATGCAGTAAGTCGTGCTGAAACTATCCTCCTTCTGAACCTATATGCTACCTCAGAAGTCATGACTTCAATCTACTCAAAAGTCAAAGTTCAGGCCTCAGCTTCCCTCTTTAGTTACTAATGTTAACAGACCTGTCTTTAGTCACTTTGACCCAGTGTTGTTAACAGTTAGAATTTTACACACTATCCTGGCTCTAGAGACACAGGCAATGACTGTCACACAGAGGCACCTAGGAGACTGATACTGCTCAATACTCCACAATCCACAGCACATCCAGGTCTGACAAAATGTTAGGTCAAAAAACACCTGCAACTCATTGATTCTCAAACTGTGACCTATAGACTCTTTTAAGACCTGCCTAGTACGGTAGCACATGCTTATAATCCCAGCACTTGGGGAGGCAGAGGAAGGTTGGATCTCTGAGTTCCAGGCCATCCTGGCTTACAAACTGAGTCCAGGACAGGCAAGGTTACACAAAGAAACCTTGTCATGGGGGTGGGTGCAAAACAAACAGAATGCTAAGACCTTTCAGAGTCAAAATCACTTTCATAAGAACACGAAAACATGACCTATTTCAGGATTCACATTTGCATTCGTTGTGTAGTAGGTAGTGTACGTGAAGAGCCTCCAAGCACCCCAGGGCCTGGCAAGCACGGCTCTGGCAGGCCTTGATCTTCTCTCTCTGCTCTTCTTGCCCTCTGCCTTGCTAAAAATCTTTAAATTACATTCCTAAAACCGGACACCAAGGTCTAGTCCCTTATTTGGCTGCTTCCTCCTCCTGAGGCTGCTGTGGTCCAGCTATCAAAGTACTGAAGTCCCCCCTTTGGCTCACCTAATTAACATACCCAATCAAAATTAAACACCCCATCCTAATCGGGGTTTCCCATTTTACCTTTATAAACTGCCATTTGCCTATGGTTCATGTCTGTCTACTCTCTATTCAGAGGTAGTCTTTTGTCCATCTGGGCAAATAACCCTTCCTACTCTCTCTGTACTCTCTTCCTCATTCTGTTTCCTGTCCTTGTCTCTTACTTCCTGCCCTTTGTTCCTCTGGGGCAAATAAATCTCCTTTGTGCTAAGAATGAGGTCTTGGGGGTCCTGAGATGATATTGATCTCTTCTGTCAGGGGTCATCCGAGGCATTAACCCAGGTACTGGCAGTTAAATATATCATCAGTTGGCCAGGAGTGCTGGGGCACACCTTTAATCCTATCAGAAACAGCTGAATCTGTGAGTCCAAGGCCAGCCTGATCTACATAGTCCTAGAACTCTAGAAGAGCCAAGGCTACGTAGAGGGACCCTGTCTCAACCCCACCCCCACAAAGAGTGCATTATCAGTTACTACACTGTTTTCTGTTGTTGTTATTTTTTGTTTGTTTTTTTCAAGACAGGGTTTCTATGTGTAGCTCTGGCTTTGCAGACCAGGCAAGCCTCAAACTCACAGCGACCTGCCTGCTTTTACCTTCCAAGGTGCTGGGATTACAGGCATGTGGCATCACATCTGGCAACCAGTTTAGCAATTTCAATCAAGAATATGCACGTTGGACTGAACGTTGCTCAGTGGTTAAGAGTGCATGCTGCTCTTGCAGAGGGCCTGAGTTCAGGTCGCAGCACAGCACCCACACTGGCAGCTCACAAATGTCATAACTACCTTCAGAGAATCTGACATCTCTGACCTCCATGGCCTCCAAAAGCACCAGCACTCACATGCACATGCCCATACATAGTCAAAAATTTTTAAAAAAAATCTTTTTGAAACTAAAAGAATGACTATGACTGGTCAAGGTGGAATATGGATCTGGGAGTTGAGACAATGATCAAAATTCACTGTATGCCTGTATAAATGTTTTGAATATGATACAGTAAAATTTCCTTAATTAAATCTCAACCCATAACTACACATTATTCTTAACAGTGAAATCAAAGGATGTTGACTGATTGTGTTGGAAGCTAATTTGCCTTTCAGGCCTTCTGAAGTCTTAGATAAATCAATAGCAATCTCAGAGCTTCAGTCCTTCATCTATGACAAACAGAAATAGCATGAAAACGAAACCCACAGATTCAGTAAGAATTGTGTTTAACTGTTTTCTAGGTACTGGAGTTAAAGCAGCCACTCAACGACTCTGTCCAACTCTAAGAGCTACAAAAAAACAAAACAAAACAAGAACAGAGAGTAAATAAAATATACAACATCCTAATATCACAAATGCTGTAGAAAAGAATTAAGCCACAGAAGGAAACAGGACAGTTACCGTGGTATGTCATGGGAGACACTTCACTACAACGGTTTAATTAAAGCAAATACCTAAAGTAGGCAAGGGAGGCAATGGGAAAGAGGGAGCATACTCTAGCCAAAGCACTTACATAATTCACTGCACATGGAAATAGTTATGCTAATTAGTATTAAAAAATCACATTATACTATGGAGACTTGGAAACCAGCCTGAATCCAAGCACTAAGACTTCCTGAGATGAAGACTTTCTACTTCGGTAGTTCCAAACTAGAGTTCATTAGGGGGCGTCTGTGACTACAGGAAAGGTAAAACTGGGGATTGGAGAGCTGACTCAGCAGCTAAGGGTTTGGCTGTCCTTCCAGAACCCAGGTTCAATTCCCAGAAACTACCAGCACTCCCAACCACATCTGTGATTCAACACCCTGTTCTTTGCACCAGGCACGCACGTGGTGCGCATATATACAGATAGGCGAAAACACTCATACACATCAAAAAAGTAAAATGACAAAAACAATTTTCTAAAAGGTAAAACTGACCTTAATTAGATGTGCTTTCTTGGGAATTCCTACCCACAATTTAGATCCCTTTAGTCCTAGTTCCGGAATACAAAAGAAAAGGTCTCAAGCATTTAGGGGGAAAATATCTGGGCCTCCGCAAAAAAGAAATTAATCTCCTGCTTTGGCACGGCAGATTTACTTTCTACATAATAAATTTCAATTAACTGTGAGCACACTAGCAGAGGGAGAGGGGGAAAAAATCGGTCGCCCTTGATAAAGGACGAAGATAAAAACGTCTCTAATTCAGCACACCTCAAACTACAAGATCAGCAGTGCAAGACGCTGGTGGGGCGCTCGGCTGTGCACCAGCCACTGGCTTCTCTCCGCCAGACTGCGGGGAGCAAGAGGCACCGGCCACTCCAAAACTGGCAACGGCCTCGCGTTACAGAGACCCACCGCGAACACTACCCTCACAACCGCAGAAGGAACCTACGGATCTCCCGGGTCGCGGCTCCCTAAGCAGCTCGCTACCCCACTTCCGGCGGAGCGTCAGCTAAATGTCGCCTGCTATCAACTTCCGCCCTTCTACCCAAAGCGGAGCCGGAACTGTTGTGTGGAGCTTGCGCTTCACTCGGCTCCCTTAAAGGACTTCCTTTTCCCGTTCCGGCCTGGGCGAACTGGGCTCGTGGGCCAGTGAGACCCCGAAGTGAGGACGTTTTCGGCACCGGGGAGGCTGCGGACAGCTGCCCCGCGGCAGTCATCATGGTAAGGAGGCAGCCTCGGGCGCTGGCGACGGAGGGCGTCGGGGCGTGAGGACCGCAGGAAGCGGAACTGAGGTGCTGTGCACCCCGATGCAGACTCTGCGAGCCCAGGCTTAGCTTCCGGACCGGGAACACAAGTGAGGCAGAGTTCACTGTTAAGTTCTGGTCTTGATAGCGCAGCATCAGTGCCGACTAATGGAATAGAAATGAGACTTGTGATAATAACTCTGTAATAAGCACACCTTTTTACTTGTTAGTAAACCTGTAGCCGAACAGCGAATGAGTTGCGAAACCAAACATGCCAGTCCAGACTGCCTGCCTTTCTCTTTCTACTGGATGTTTCTTTACAATATGGAATGCCTTATACCTTTCTTGTAGTTGCTGCAAGGTTTATATGATAGCAGTTGAAAACACCACCCGTAATGACTTTATTGCTTTGGCATTATTCTCTTTGCTGGACTTGGCCTTCCATCGTCGTGTTTGTTTTGTGGGGTCAAAATAATAAATGCTGGCCATAGTTTATTGTTAAAGTAATAAAAACGAAACTATTTAAAACGCAAAGGAGATCCCATACAGTACCGGCAACGTGCATATAATACACGCAATTTGGAAGACAGTATGTCAGTTGACAATTTCGATACAGAGATCTGAATTCAACTATAGTTATTGCAATTTTATTCCTGAAAGAAATAAAATGGACAGTACAAATATCTTTCATATGGTCAGTGGATAAATAAATAAGTTTATATCATTTTTATACATCGTAGGATACTACCAATCATGAAATATGTAAGCACTGATATACACAAGATGGATATATTATTCTGTTCACTGGGAAAAGTAAACCATAGAAATATAAGATTGAGGATGAGGAAATAAGATTGATTCATAGGAGCACAAAGGAACATTTTGAGGTGATAGGAAATGAATATGCCATCTTTGTTATAATGGTTACAGAAATGTGTAATTGGCCAGAAATTACAGCTACATACCACAACTAAAAATGGCAAATTTTGTTTTATGTAAATTATGTTTTAGTAAAACTAACAATTTCTATATATAAAAAAAAACCTGAAAATAATTTACCTTATTGTCTGAGGGAAAAAAAAAAAGAAATCCTGTAGTAGATTTTGGATAAGTCCCTTCATTGAATAGTAGCTTTTCCAAAGAGTCATGCAGGTGTAAACATACATAAACCGTCCAAGGTGAGAATGTATTTAACTCACATCATAATGAAGGGTTAATAGTGCTAGAGTTATTAAAGCTTTAAGTAGTATTAGCCTTATCTACTTTATATGCTATGTAAAATATTAGAATAATCTTGTCGGTAGTACTTGGAAAAATTAAAATAACATTTCTTGAATCATTACAGCCACAAAATGAATATATTGAATTACACCGTAAACGATATGGGTATCGTTTGGATTACCATGAGAAAAAGAGAAAGAAAGAAAGCCGGGAGGCCCATGAACGTTCAAAGAAGGCAAAAAAAATGATTGGCTTGAAGGCTAAGCTCTACCATAAACAGCGCCATGCAGAGAAAATACAAATGAAAAAGACGTAAGTGGTCCTAATTCTCATAAGCAGGTAGCAGCCATTAGTTAATAATTACTAAACACGCTGTGAGTCTCTTTCCTTTCTGTTAGTATCAAGATGCATGAGAAGAGAAACACCAAACAGAAGGACGAGGAGAAGACCCCTCAGGGAGCAGTGCCTGCCTACCTGCTGGACAGAGAGGGACAGTCGAGAGCAAAAGTGCTCTCCAACATGATTAAGCAGAAACGGAAAGAGAAAGCGGTAAGAAAAAAATGGCTTGTTTTCCTTGAGAGAAACATTTTAAGTGAAAAATTGGTATTCTAGATTTGTCTCCAGTTTAATTTGAAGCATTTAATGGCAATAAATTAAGTTACATTATTTTGATCTTGAAGTCTTAGAATGTTTTGTGTTTTAATTTTGATGATGAGGATTTAAGATTTGCTTATTTTATGTGTATATTTGCCTGAGTGTGTATATTTATGATACCACATAGTGCCAACAAAGGCTACAAGAGGATGTCATATTCTGGAGCTGGAATTAATTTATTATTATGAGCTGCTGTGTGCGTGCTGGGAACTGAACCCAGGTTCTCTGAAAAGGAGCAAGTGCTCTTAAGTGCTAAGCCGTATCTCCAGCCCAATTTTATAAATTTAGTTTGTCTTATCACCAAAGTTGATATATCCTGGTTGAAAGAATTTTAGAATTTAAGTTTCAACAAAATTTATTAGAGGGAGCTATGGATATAGCTCAGTTGATAAAAGCATTTGCCTAGCATGTGTGTAATCCCAGTACTTGGGGGGTGGGGGGGACGAAGGATCAGAAGCCAAGGTCATCCTTGACTACATAGCAAGTCTGAGACCAGCTTGGTCTACATGAGACCCTATAAGCCACCTTTCATTTAAAAACTTAATTAAAAATTAAGCAGTAAATCTTAAAATTTCAGTAGGTAATGACTTCCCACATTTGAAAATCCCTAATGTTGTGCTATTGTAGAGAAAAACACACCTTTGTTTTTCTTGCCTTGCAGTGGCAAAATTGGTTCCAGCAGAAAATTTCCAAAGGGATTTAATTTACATAAAAATTCAGCAATTCTTTCAGCACACCTTTTACAATTACTGTCAAACCAGCTAAAATTCTTTCCCAGTACAGAAAGAACAGATATTTTTAAGCACCTGTGAGTAGATTTATTTAAGAACTCCACTAGGAAAATACAGTATTAAAATCTTCAATTTGTAGTATGTCAAATTAGAATAGTATGACTGGTATTGAAGACACCAGTGATTATCCACTCAGTGAATATATTGACTTAGCCTGATTGCATATAAGAGACTAGAGTCTAGAGTGTAAATCATTCTGTAGTAATGCACTGGGAAATGCTAGTTGCTCTTAGAACCCATGTCTTAGTAATATTAGTCCAGAATTCTTTCCACTACCTTACACTGCTATAGCTTTAAGGGTTTGGTTTTTGTGTTATATATGTCTGTGCACTCTGGAGCATGTGGTGTTACCAGCAATCTTGAAGTCTGTTTTAGAGACGTCTGATTTTCTACAAAGAAATGAAGTAGAATCAGCCCTCTGGTACTAGTAACAAGCAAGTATGCTGTTTATAAGGTGTATAAACTGCCTTAGAGGTGTATTGTTTGGGTCTGTAGCAGTGAAGAGAATTTAGCTGAACCGAACCATTTACTTACTGTACCCATGATACACAAACTTAACTGGTTTTGCTTAATTATGGCTTATTAAGCAACAGCAGACTTCTCTGAAACAGTTGAACAACCCAAGTGTGTTGAATGGTTAGAGGAAGACGAATCTTCCACTTTGTATGACTTAGAACACTTGGCTTATTCTTACTATCATTTTCTTATATAAACCTACACTTTTAGGGAAAATGGGAAGTCCCTCTACCCAAAGTTCGTGCCCAAGGAGAAACAGAAGTATTGAAAGTTATTCGAACAGGAAAGAGAAAAAAGAAGGCGTGGAAGAGGATGGTTACTAAAGTCTGCTTTGTTGGTGATGGTTTTACAAGAAAACCACCTAAATATGAAAGGTTCATCAGACCAATGGTAAGTCTCTATAGGAGCGTGATGACCTAGTCCCTTGTTAAGCAGGGTAAAGTGTGTTACTGTTTATTGAAACTAAGATTGGTGTGAAAAAGTCTGAGCAGCATTTGTGCTGCTGGGTTTTTTTTTTCTTTTCTTTTTTATTTTTTTCCTTTGTGTAGCCTTGGCTGTCCTGGCCTCGCTTTATAGACCTCAAATTCACAGCGATCCACTTGTCTGTGCCTCTTCCTCCCCAAATGCTGGGATTATAGGTGTGCGCCACTATGCCGGCTATTTTGTGCTATCATTAATTTAAGTCATTAGGCAGTACATAGCATTTTTCCACGAATCTAGGCTACATCTTAACTTCAGACTCAAAATAGATTTGAACTGAAAGAATTCTTACAACACATTGCCAGTGAATTCTTCTATTTAAATGTGATGCATAAGACTTCTTTTATTATATTTTCCATATTTAGCAAATGAAATGCTATATGCCTGAAGTGCTAGGCCTCAAACTTAGACCCATTAGACAAAACAATATTTTGTCTTAGACAAAAAAAAAATAAAAGGCATTAGACTGTTCACTGAAACTTAGTGAGAGAAATGTCTTTTATTGCTTTTGAGTACATCCTATATGTAACCATTTTGTCTTCATAGGAGACTCTAAAAGTAGCTTAATTTCTGTTGATAGCAATAATGATATCTCCAACAAATTAATTTCTCCTGTCTCCCAGAATTTTTCCTCCTGCTTTGAAAAATAGGGAACTGAATTAAATTTTTTCAGAATCCTTTCAAAGAGTTTAGCCTGCTTAGAAAACAGGAATGTGGTGCTGTTGATCCTGATGCTCAGTCTGGGTGATGTGTTACGCTGTCATCACTGCTAACACTTCGACAGTACAGTTTCTCCCTCTTCCCACTTCCCACACTAAGCAGGGACTACCTGGCTGCAAAGCCCAGACATTATTTATTCTTGGACTGTATTATGATTCCCGATTTTGATTTTGTATCGTACTTTTTTAAGAGTGTTTTGGTAGCATTTTTTTCAGGGAGGGAAGGTTCTCAAAATTTGTCCAATACTAAGAATTTAATGTCATTTTCCTTCCATTCCCACACAGTTAAGAATAAGACAAGACTGCATAGAATTCTTTTAAAGTACTGTGCTTATAGGACCCCATTCAGGTGACCGGCTAACATTTCTGTAATAGACTCCTCTTTGAATATCCTCCTGTCTTTTCATCATATTACTACCTACATGAAGAAAGCTAACAGCCTCCAATCCCTTTCTCTTTTTTCTTTCAAATTGGCTGAGGTATTTGGAATCCTGAAATTAGAACTTATAGGTTTGATTTCATTTACCATGATTTAAACTGCAAACAAAACTCAAGCCTGCAGACCCTTGCTTCACTATTCATTGTAAAGGTGGAGAGCTTGTATAAGGTGGTCATGTATAAATGAGACACTTGTGAGCGGTAGCATAGTAAGCCTTCAGTAAGTGTAAGCACTAGAAAAAGAAAACTACAAGTATTGACAGGATATTCTTACGTGGGGAAACTTTTTTTGGCTTGTGTATACTTCCATCCACTATGAGATTTTTAATCTGTAGAAATGTCAATATTTTATCTGATGCTTTAAGCCATCATTCATCCCCTAGTTGAGATGATGAGAAAAGGTAGATTCTAAAGACCCTACTAACCCTGTTTGACTTACTAGGGCCTGCGTTTCAAAAAAGCCCACGTCACACATCCTGAGCTGAAAGCTACTTTTTGCCTGCCAATACTTGGTGTGAAAAAGAATCCATCATCCCCATTGTATACAACTCTGGGTGTAATCACCAAAGGTACAGTTATTGAAGTGAATGTGAGCGAGTTGGGCCTTGTGACACAAGGAGGCAAGGTTATTTGGGGTAAGTAAAATTTTAAATATGGGTTGCTTTCCTGTAGTCCTAATGCAAACACTTTTCTGAGCATTAGAAGTATATAAGTTTTCTTTTTAATGTAGAAGAGCTAAGTTAGGGAGTTGGAGAGAAGAGGAAAGAAAAATCCTATCATTGATTTAGTCTCTACTTTTATTGCCCAAAGTTTCCATAAACTTGGATGTTGTAAAATAGGTCATTAAAGTGTTTTGAAATTCATTAAGGGAAAAAAGTCATCTTGTGAAAGTAGACATTAATATTAATAAAATGGAGCTGGCTACTGTTTGTGAACACTTTACATAAACTTAGTACAACTTGATCTTGAATTAGCTTATCTTCTCATTTCTTATTTACATGGATATGGTAATTAGAAATATTATAAGATAAAAGGTTTTATTCTTTGTTTTGTTAACATTCCTCCCTTTTCTTCCTTTGGGTCTGGTTTTCTATAGGAAAGTATGCCCAAGTTACCAACAATCCTGAAAACGATGGGTGCATAAATGCAGTTTTGCTCGTTTGACAGCGACATCATCCAAGTCACTTCAACCACTACCAAAGACTACACACCAGGCAAACACCATTGCTGTGATCCTTCTGAACCACCAAGCAGCCTTACCCCATGTGCAGTCATCAAGAAATATTTATTAAATTGTAAAGACAAATAAAAACTGCCAGTTTGACAGTTAGTCTTCAATTTGGGGCCTGAGGGCTTACATGTTAATAACATTTAGTGCCTGAATAGCAAGCATACAAGTAGATAAGATGTGTATTAAAGAGTGGGCATGCAGGGCTGGAGAGATGGCTCAGTGGGTAAGAGCACTGTCTGCTCTCCCAAAGGATGCGGGTTCAGTTCCCAGCACCCACATGGCAGCGTTTAACTGTCAGTAATGCCAGTTCCAAGGGATCTGCCACCTTCACACTATGTACATATAATAAAATTAAATCATTCAACAAAGAGTGGGCATGCAGCAATGCAGGCTACCAGTGTGGTTTAAGACCCATAAAGGTCAATAAAAACGTAATTATTGAGTAGGCTAGGAAATTTAAGTAGGTGTTTTCCATTTTGTTGCCATTAATCCTAAAAAATGAAGCACTGAAACATGACAGTGTTTAAGTTCATAAAATATTCCAACAAGCTAGGCATGACGCTGTGCACATGTGACCCCAGCACTCAGGGAGGCAGAGGCAGGCGAATCTGTGCATTCCAGGCCAGCCTGGTCTACAAAAGTGAGCTGAGGACAGCTAAGGCTACACAGAGAAACCCTGCCTCCAAAACCAAAAGTAACTAAAATATAATAAAAATACAAGGAGGTAAATTTAGACTGAAAAAAATTTTCACAATCCAGGTTTTCACTTACAATTAATGCTTTCTGCCTTCAGTGAAGTCAAGTGTAAATCTCTCATCTATATTCTAAAAATAGGGAGTGCATTTATACTGCCACAAAGATGTTAAAAATGGGTTTAGATAATGCTAGACAGTACCATGCCTTGAGATGTGGGACTGAGGTCATTTGGGGTTATAACATAATCCACGCTCTTTTGTGATGCATGAATCATATGGTCATGGCTTTGAGCTTCAGAGAGTGTATATTAATCTAGAGTCACCATACTGCTTTAAATTTTTTATTTTCTTCAGTCTGCCTTAATACAGCCAGTGTGATTAGTTGTGTCTTTAACAGAGTCATTCAATGACTAACACAATATCTGAAGCACATCTTCATGAATGAAACTTGGGGAAGAAATTTAAAACAGACTAGAAAACAATCACAAAATATAGGTTTAATTACTATCTTAAACATTAAGGGGGGAGAAAAAAAAAACCCTAGCAAGGAAACAAACCATAAGTTCTCCAGTAAGACTTGGCTCTGTGATTAATATGACATCTTAATACAACGTTTTCTTTAAGTTTTAGGACATATAAAGATAGCGAAGAGGAAGGCTAGTTTCTTGGAAGTGACCATCTGGTATAGACAAATCACTTCAGGACCCTTCTTACAATGATATTTTAACAGTTTCCAACCAATAAAAATGGATAACGTCTATTTATTTGCCTAAGTTACACTGAAAGGAAGCCTGACCTCAGGTGAGTACTGAGTATTGCTGAGGTGCATTTGCTTATTGTTTTAGAGTTAAAAACAGCAAACAATCTTGTACCAAAATAGCGTGGCAGGAAGAAAACAAGCATGACATCTGTAACAGACCACACCAAAAACACCAGATTGTTAATGGACATAAAAGGCAGAAGCTGATTTCTAAAATAGTTACATGTGTGTAGTGTTAGTATAAATTTTTTATTTACATTGAAGTGTGTTTGAGTTTGCTGGTGTGACCACACCTTAGAAAGTAATCACAAAGGAAGACAACCACCAGCAGACATTCAGTTGGTGTAAAGGGCTCCTAAAATCAGACTTCATGTTAGGAACACATGGTCAGCTGTTGAAAGTAGACAACTGATGACCGCATGTCCTCCTTCCTCTGCAAATCAATGGGCCGTGAGCACATGTAGAAGACTGACATTCGAACTCATGCCATTTGATTTTCTTTAAAAATCGTAATAGAATCTTTCACCTTTAAAAGTTGTAAAGGGGCTTTACAGTAAAATTCTTAAATTTTGTGTGGTCTAATAGTTTCAGTTTGAAAGTAGAACTAAAATTTTGCGAATACTCATCTGCTCTATGTTACATAAGGAAATATATATGTATATACACCAGAAGGGACTTCAAAAAGTACCAGTTCACAAGACTATAGAACATGACTGGATGAATACTCAACAAGCAGCTGCTTGAAATCACAGAAATCCTCCTAATACCTTGCAAAAACTAAGTTTATTTATATTCCCTACTGAACATAATTATTACAAAGTTGATATAATCAACATGTTACTGAATATGAAAGATTTTTCCTGTGACCTGGCCTCTGGGATCTATAAACTTTAACTTCTGTCACAGACAATAAGTAACAAATTTTCTTGTGTGCTAAACAAAATGAAATCTCTCTGAATTCCATTTATATCAAACAAGTTTGGTAAGTATAAGTTTATACTGCTAGTCCCTAGTGTGATACGTGAAAATTTTAGCTCAAGAGACTATTCACACAGAGCTGCCAGTGAATGCAATCTCTTAAAAACATTCACTTAAAGAATGTAAGGGAAACAAAGAGCGGGGAAAAAAAACTTAGAAAATTTTAAATGTATATTTAAAATGAAAATTAGATTTTAAGTTTCTGAATCTTAAACTCTTCAGTTACTATTTCTAGTTGAGATATTAACAAAAGTTTATATAGAGGATCAGCATTTGGCAAATTCAGGGTTAGTCATAATTACTCTTTAACTTAGCATTTACTGAGAAAAATTGTCCAAGTATAATTTTCATTTGGAATGAGATCATCTAACAACTTATAACCAGAAATTAAAACAACAGGTTTGTGCAGGTGTTTTACCATCACAGAAGGGTATTTGGTCTGCTTGAAGACCGAAACTCATTAAGACTTCTAAAATACCAGCATCCCTAAATAAAATGTAAGATGTGACATCACCAAATCACCTCTGAAGACCAAATTAACTGAACAAAAACTCACAGCACCTCATATAAGGATACAAAATCCCAACATTCATCTCACAAGGTTCAAACTGTTTGAAAAACAAATCTAAATGGCCTCAAAATAGTATCCAATTGAAGTACTAATCACAGTACTACTGATCAATTCTCTATGGATTCTAATAACCATTTTGTTCATTCCTACTGTCAAAAAATTTCTAAAAAAAGTTTCTCTAAAATATCAAATGCTCTTGCCATGGAAATAAAGTACACATAGGGGTAGCTTGCAACCAGCATCTAAAGTACACAAGACCCAAAGGGACAGCAGAATCTGACAGAACTTAGGCATTTGTATAACTCATAGGGCAGCTTTACTCCTATGATCTAGGTCTAAAGATGGTGGGGCACAGTTCTAAATCTATCCAAAAATGGACAGAAGGGCTGGTAAGCTAGATGGAGATCTTTGGACAAGAATCACAGTGAGTGAGCAGCAGAAGAATAAAGGAGGTGTAGCCAGGGGCATATACTTCTATAGTAACTGATCAGGATCACAGTCCAAATTATATGCAAAATTCAACTACTTGAGGTGCTTAGCAGATTAAATATAAGTGTACTCGAGCTTTTCAGCATCTGCAAATATACAGGAAAAAATACAGCAAACTGATACATCAGGTGGAGTTTTAAATTACTATCCACATGCCACAGTTAAACCTGTAACAATACTGTTAACATCAGAAGATACAAAGTCTAGACTGTACGTCTCCACATACGCTGAAGAAACTGCATCTACAACTGATAATAACTAAAACAACCATCTTCATGAACCCCTGGCCATCAACTATGTTGTGTTCTCTCACTTGAGATTGTATGTACTGACAGTTTTGTTTACATATGCCTGCACTTAAAAAATGGAGATTGGTTTTGATACTAAGATAAAACTGAGAACCCTCACCAAGTTTTACCATTAAAACCCGTAGTATAAAAGATTTCTATGATCAAAGTGTACTAGTTCTTTTAATTTGTAGTTTTAAAATATCAAGAGTTAGATGTTCCACCTGTTGAAAAAAAAATACATGACATGGATTCCCAAAACTGACCCATGGTTCATAAAATTTTACTTACAGAAAATAGCCTGAAAAATTAAAAAGAATGGTGAATCCTAGTCCTAAAGTAAAGAAAACCTCCATGTGTAAATAAGTTCAAACTAGGCATTTGGAAAGGAGTATGCGGTTCCATCTAGACCTTCATGGTCAACTGATGGCTCACAGAAGGAGCAGAAAGGGCTCTTAGTGAGCATATAGCAACCATGAAATACTTTTGCTAAAAATATCTCCCAGGACAATCTACAAGGGTTACCTGACCATCCTATGGAATCAGGAGGGAGGCCGGGGTCAAAGTCAGGGCCACAGACTATACCCCAGCCAATCTGGACTGACTGGCCCTCCTTCCCAAGGCACAAATCACACAATCCAGCCTTCAATCCAGCACGGGAAGACAGCCCGTCCTCTTGATCCACAGGCTCGCTATCAACCTCCCAGCCCATCTGCCCTCTATCACACTATATTCAATAAAACGAATGAATGAAAAAAAAAAGTTCATAAGGAAATTTTTGAATTTGTCCTTTGCCCCATGCTGTTTATCAATTACCATGATTTAAAAACAATAACTATGTTACAAAGAAGAGGATTTCTTTTCCACTCAGGTCAGCTTGGCTTTCTTCTTGCCAGGTCCTTTATGCCCTTTAGCCTTTCTTCTCAGGCTGCGCCTGTCTACTACAGGCGCTTCCACCTCTATCTCCTCTGAGCTGCTGTCCACAGCTTTCTCTGCTGACTGTGCAAACTGCTCCAGCTGCTCAGATGACGCTTCAGACTGCTCCTCTGACTGGTTCTTCTGTCCTGCATTCTGTGGAAAGGGCACATCTTCAAGTTCTACTTCTATCAGAGAACTCTGAGCAGCAGATGGCTCCTGGGCTTCAGGTGCCCCGTCCTCACCCTGATCTTCCAATGAGGAAGTCATATTGGGTGTTAAATTCTCAGAGACTGGTTCCTCAGGAAATTCTGCTGCTACAGAATTTGGAAAATCACTGTCAGACTTTTCTTCATTTGATACAGTAGCAACACTGTCTGAGCTCCCCAAATTTGTTTTCTTTTTTGACACTAGAGACATCTTTTCTGCAGTATATCCTTTATCATCAGATGGGCCTTGATCTGTCAACATTTCTGAATCAGTAACAGGTGAAGTCTGGGGGGGAGGGGAACATAAAAAAATTAAGTTCAGTAAAGAGTTTTACCACAGTTCTAAAATGACTCATACAATCACTGAACTACTGTGTCAAGAACTCAGAACTCATTATCTTTGTTAAGCATGAATACATATTCGAAGTCCAATTCAGTTTCTTTAAAAATTGTCTCATGGTGAATTTAACACCAATAAACTTAGAAGAAATAATTTTGCCTCAAAGAGTATCTAAGACTTTAAGCTTCAAGATCCTACTGAACCATCAACTGCCTCTAAGTTTCAATGCTGCTGGGGCTAAGATTCTCTTAGAACAAGACTGTGCTATCCCTTTGCTAAGTCTGACTGGTTTCATTAGACAATACCATTAAGGGTGATTGGAGTTCTATTCACCAACTTCAGCAAGACATTTAGAAAGCACTGCTATACGGTTCTGTCTTTTAGTCAGTTCAAACTAAGCAAATTGATTTAAATACTATACCAAATTTTTCTTTAGCCTGTCTACCGAACTTAAAAAACATTTTATCAGAAAACAGTACCTCATTTTGTTACCATACAGTAGATATGATGTAAGGTGGGAGTAGATTTGAACCTTGAAAGGCAAATATAAAAATTTATGCCTGAAATAAAAATTTTCTTAAAGGACTACATGTTATGGTGGAGGAAAAGATTCTGAATCCTCTACCATCTACCTAACTGCACCAATACTGGCAAACTTTACCTATGAAAAGTAAGGTCATTTCTGCCTTACCTTGTCTGGTATAGCCTCAGGAGCTTTTGAAGATTCTGCTACCAATGGAACAAGATTCACAGTCTCTCCACTAGAATTAAAAGGTGGAACTTTTAACTCTTCTTCAGGACCTTCACTGGTGGAGTCTTCCTCTTCAGTTATTGAGGTCTTAAGGGCATCATCCATTACCTCACCATTCACAGGCTCTAATGCAGAGTCCTATACCAAGAGGGAAAGTCAGGATTTGATTATAAATGATTGTTCAAGATAGGTCCATTCTCAGTCCCTACTTCTTATCCATGAAGATCCACAACAAATTTAATATAGAGGGACTCAGCAAAGTAAAGAGTCCCCAAGGACTGCACACTCCTACTATATCCTGGTAATAGGGAGAGGCCAGTATGCCCAGGGGTTATGCAATGTAGGTCTAAGATTCAGGGAAAAGATCCTGTTCCTTCTGTCTATTCCTTCTTTCAGGACAATTATAGGATGAACTTTTCAGTAAGGAGGCAACAGAGCAAGTTGAGACTTGATCCCACTCTGTGAAACACTGCAGCTACCCACCACCAGGGAAGTTGGGGCTATGCTTAGATAGTTTACCATGCTGGACAGAGGAGCACTACCAGTCCTGTGAAGACCTGGGTCTACATGCTTCTTTCTGGGAAAACAAAAGCCCTAGTCTCAGCTGGCTCAGTCAGTCAACCCAGAGTGATTTCTGAACAATCAGTTCTTTGCTTCATATTATTAAAGTACAGAAAAGTGATCTGATGGCACAAACCTTCCAATTTCTGAGCTTTTCTCCCAATATTTATTAATTTACATCTATTTGATGTTGAATATTTCAAATTCCTAAAACTAGTCTAATAACCAGAAGGTATACTATTACCATTTTTTAAAATTAGAAAATTAACATACAGGACCATTCAAAACTAAATCCAATACTAGACTCCTGAAAGCATATAAAAGAAAGCCTTTCCACTGCTGTGGAGAAACTCACCTTTAATAGCAGCATTAGGGAGGCAGGGGCAAGAGGGTCACCTTGAGTTCAAGGCTAGCCTGGGCTCTGTAGAGAACCCTGTCTCAAAAACAAACCAACACAAGCAAACAAAACCACTGAAGTTTTCCTAAAGAGATGTTTAAATTATACTTAACTTTTCCAAAAGAAAATTTTTTCTAAAATAAAAAATGTTCAGGGTGAGCTAGGGTATGCCTATAATCCTAGTACCTAGAAGACTAAAGTAGGAGAATTACAAGTTTGAGGAGAGTCTAAGGCTAGCCTGGCTTACAGAAAAGGAGATTCTGCCTTACAAATAAGGAGAGAAGAGAGAGAATGTTTTCTATCATTAATATGTATCTTACTCATACTCACTGGTTTTGTGTGAATTTGACTCAAGTTAGAGCCATCAGTGTGAAAGGATCCTCAGATGAGGAAATTCCTCCATGAGATCCAGATGCAACATATTTTCTCAATTAGTGATCAATGATGGAGACCCCAGCCCACGTGGGTGGGGTTATCCCTGGATAGTCCTGGTTCTATAAGAAAGCAGACTGAGCAAGCCACGGGGAGCAAGCCAGTGAGCAGCACCCCTCCATGGCTTCTGCATCAGCTCCTGCCTCCAGGTTCCTGCCCTGCTTGAGGTCCTGTCCTGACTTCCTCCAATGAAGGACTGTGATCTGGAAGTGTAAGCTGAAAAAGTGCTTTATCCCAAACTTGCCCTTTGGTCATGGTGTTCTGTTGCAGCAATAGAAACCTTAACTAAGACATTACTATTATACCGAATGGGATACAGAGCTGGTTATACACAGAAGGTAATTACAGAAAATTCACAGAAGAACCAACCAGAGTGGGAAAAATTTTAAAAGGAAGAAAATGAGAAAGACAGAACATAAGATAAAACCGGTAAGGGGGGGCAAACAAACCTGTGGTCACAAACAAAGAAGCAAGGAAAAGGAAAAAGCCCTTCAAGTTCTAGATTTGAGGACAGAATAAATAAAACAGGGAAGTAGACACGACATGGAAGAATTAAGATGGCTTAAAGGTTAAGAGTACTGCTCTTGCAGGAGAGGAGTAGGTTCAGTTCCTAGCTCCCATGTTGTGTGGCTCACAACTGACTGTAATGACAGCTTCAGAGGATCCAGCACACTCTTGTGGGCACCTGCACACATATGCACATGCTCACACACAAACACAACCACATACACCAAATAAAAAATAAATGAGAAATCAACAGAAGTATTATTGGACTTAGGATGACAGAAATGCAGTGGGCAAGTGACTTTGTAGACATAGACCTAAGGTTGGGAAGGAGTTCAGTTGATAAGGAGCACTTGGTATGTAAGGTGACAGACCTGAGTTCAAATCCCCAGCATCCACATAAAAAACGTAGACATACCTGCTTGTTCCTGTAACTACCAACAGTAGGAACCAGAGATAAATGGATCCAAGGCTCACTGGTCAACCATCCTAGCCAGCCAGTCCACATAAAGGGCAAGCTTCAGCTCAGTGAAAGACCCTATCTCAGCACTAAGGCAGACAGAAAGAGAAGATCACCACCATCCTTCTCTGGCCTTTACATGTGTGCACATGCGGATGTGCACCCCCATACCACAAGAGGCAATTAACCAAAGATCAAAAGGGAAAACAATCTCTCAGAATGCACAGATTACAGAGGAGAAAAGCATGTTTCAAACATACATGCATTCACATGGACACAGTACACAGCCAGGAAACTAAAGAACCTTGAGGAGGGTAAAGCAATGTCATCCCGTAGGAGAAACCACTGGATCACAGCGGTGCTGTCGCCGGGCTGCTGTGATAACATATGCTCAGTGTCTTGCTGGATGAGACAGGTTACATGATACATACCATCTCACAACACTATATTACAGTTTAAGAGGGGAAAAACTATAAACATTCATTTGCCCCTCAAAGTAGTTGCTTTTCTTTTCCCCAGTTTCCTAAAAGAAAAAAAAATGCTATTTGAAAATATGGTTTCATAAGGTAGAGAGAGCAAAGGCTGCAGGGCTCTGACTTAAGAAAACCAGCAGGAGGGTAGGGAAATGCTCAGCAGTGAGCGCTGGCTCCTTTTCCAGGGGACCCGCACTCAAAGAACTGAAGATACCAAAAATAAAGGCCAAACGAGTAAAGAGAGAAAAAGGGGAATAGGCTAATGAACATATAAAGGGGTCAAGTATCAAGCCCAGAGGATTGGGCTATGTACAGAGGATTTATCTATTTTGTTTTAGGGGGTTGTTTTGGTTTTGTAACTACTTTACCTATCTTTCTAGAAAATCAGTTGCAGTGAAAAATAAAAACTCCAAATAACTAATTTCTAGTCTTCTAATAACCCTCGCTGGCTCTACAAGGCATTGTCACCTGTGCATGTGTTGAGCGCGCTTCACTCCACCTGTCAGCTCACATGCACTATTTCCCAGACTTTATATACCCCGGCCAACGCGTCTGTCCATTTCTTTAACCACCAACACCACTTGTAAATATGGCCTCATTTCTCTCTCAGTGTGTGGGTGGGGACATCTCCCTGACAGGTGACTTACTTTGTCTGCGTCTCGCCTGTCCAGGTGCGGCTGAGTGTCTGCGGCAGGCGGTGCATCCTTATCACTGCTCCCGCCTGCACGCTCCATCACTCTCGGCTCTGGCTCTTCCTCCAGGGACTCTTCTGAGCTCTCTGATGGACGTGCAGTGGACTCTAGTCTAGAAAACAAACCAGCACCATTCTTGCTTTTTCTTATTATGGATCAAGATAAAATGTCAAGCATCCCATTTTGGGACCAGACAGTTGATAAAGTCAGGAACAGCCCTTTTTATTTTGAAAAGGGTCTTACTATTATCCAACATGGCTTGAGACTCACAATCCTCCTGCCTCAGCATACTACAATCCCTTCTGAACAAAGTAACATTTTACAATCAATAAATGTTATTCTATCAGTTTTAGATGCTGTAGGTACAAAACTAATCTTTTCATTCTGATAAATTTGTCCTTTTTGCCTGTTCAAACATCACAACCTTCTCTATTTAAACTAGAGTTTTCATTTATTCTACTGAAATGAACCCTATATCAAAGTTCACTTCCAATATTGTTAGTGCAGAATTGTAAGTACTATCTATAACCACAGGTACTGACTACTTAACATATGCCCAAAGAACCTGACGTCATACTCTACAATGTTCACTGCCATTCTATTCACAAGAGCTAGGAAATGGAAATAACCTAAATGTCCTTCAGCTGATGAATGGATAGGGAAAATGTGATAAATATGTAATGTGGATTTCTATTCAGCTGTAAAGAAAAATGAAATTTTTAAGTGAATGGATGGAACTAGAAAATACATATGTGTTTCAAAGATAAAGGCTCCCATGGGCTCCTAGGTTTGAATTCTTAGTGCCTAGTTGGTAGGACTGTTTGGGAAAGATTAGGAGGTGTGTCACCAGGAGTGGGCTTGAAGTTTCAAAAGACTCCTAGTATGCTCTCTGCTTCCTGTTTGTGGTTTAAGATGTGCTCTCGACTGCTTCTCCAGAGCCAGACTTTCCTGCCTTCTGCCATATTCTCTACCGTCATAGTGATGGACTCCTACCCCTCTGGAACCCTAACCAAGTGAACCCTTGTTTTAAGTTGATTTTGCCAGGGTCTTTTATCACACCAACAGAAAAGGAACTAAGAAGGTTGTACCAGGGCATGGGCAACTGCTGTGACAAGCATGATCATCTAGTTTGGGTGTTTCTGTTTTGGGTTTTCCTTTTTTTCCTTGAAGGAATATGGAAGACTTTGGAACTTTGGACTAGAAAAGTGGTTGAACGCTGTAAGGAGAGCTTTACCATCCATCCTAGTAGGAGATTGGAAGATGGTAGTACAGAAAACTAATGAACTGTGGAGACCCAACTCAGTGGGGAAGAGTATTAGCAACCTGGCTAATATCTTGTTGATATTTTGGCAAAGAATGTGGCTGCCTCCCATCTGTCCTAAGAATTTGTGTGAGACCAAACTGTAAAGTAACGGAACAATTTCTTCAGCAGAGATGTCAAGGCAGGTAATCAGTCGTGAAATCACTAAGAACCACTCTGCCATGTGGTTATTAATAATCACGCGTATACAGGTTAACAACGAAAAATAGCGGGGCAAAAAGGAACACAAAACACAGTTTAAAAGGGAAGGACACCGTGAGACGCAGAGCCACAGGATCTGGAGCTTTCTACGATGGGTTTCAGCTTCGCTTTGGTCCAGTAGTTCCTCACTACGCTCCCTTTCTTCCCTCAATGTAATTCTGTGTCTTGTATGTTGATGTTATGTAATTTGCTTTTTGCTTTTGATTTTACAGGGGGTTACAACTGGAAAAATCTTTTTTTGTTGTTTTGTTTTTTTGTTGTTATCTCCTTGTTGTTTTGGTTTGGTTTGGTTTTTCAAGACAGCTTGTGCAGCTTTAGCTGTCCTGGACTCACTCTGTAGACCAGGCTAGCCTGGAAGTCAGAAATCCACCTGCCTCTGCCTCTGCCTCCCAAGTGCTGGGATTTAAGGTGTGTGCCTCCAAGCCCGCAGTACATTACAATTAAGAGATTGTCTTGAGTCTCACGAGTGTCGTTGAACTTTGGACTTTTAAAGTATTGAAACTGAAAATTTATGGTGACTTTTGAAGTTGGATTAAATGCATTATGATATGGCCACAAGCCTATGGTGGTGGGAGTAGAATATAGTGGCTTGAAAAAAAAATGAGACAGAGTTGGAGAAAAACACAGGAAGAGTTGCAAGGGGAAGAGGGAGGGTAGAAAGAGGTAAATACATTAATAGCGTATGAAATAACTTGTGTAATACGGAGGTGGGGAGAGATGGTGCACGCCTTTAATCCCAGCACTTGGGAGACAGAGACAGGAGGCTCTCTGTGAGTTTGAGGCCAGCCTGGTCTACAGAGTGAATTCCGGGATAGTCAGCACTACACAGAGAAACCCTGTCTCAGAAAGAACTTACACGTGTGAGGCCCTGGATTCAATGTCTGCCATACCATGCAAAAATAATCAAAACCAAACAAAGAGATGGTAGACTATCTTGAGCCTGCAGAGCATAGCTGGGAGGTCTTGAATCTAAACTCTTTCCTAACCATGCTTATAAATTTCTACTTATCTTTGAAACCCCAGCCCCAAAGGAACAAGTGGACAGTGATAGAGGACACCCAGTGCTCTCTTCTGGATGCTGCACAAGCTCACAAGTACACACATGCACACATACACTCACACACATACACACAAACCTTAAAAATTCAAACATAAAAGTCATTACATTAAATAATTGCTTGTGAGAAGGCGGCATAATTATCTAAACCTATTACTCATTTCACACATTTTGAAATTTATGTATTTATTTATATCCTTAATGTAAACATTTTATTAATTGTCCCAATCTAAAGTTATTTATATAATCAAATTGACAAGTTTTTTGAGTAAATAACTTGGCATCTCAAATGACAAAGCTATAAATTAACTAAATGGTTAAACTAAATGGTTGCTAAGGAAAGAGTCTAATTTTAATATAAAATATAAAATCTTGGTTTTCATTAGATGCTAAGGAAGGGCTGTGGAGATGGCTCAGTGGAGAGCTCATGAAGCATGCACAAAGCCCTTGGTTCGCTCCCCTGTACTATATCAACTTGACACTGCTGCATGCCTGTAAGAAGAGGTAGAAGGAAATGGCTAAAATGCCAGTTTCAGACCACTGAAGGCCTCCTTCAAAAACTGAAAAATAAATTAAGAGAAATTTCATCGTTTTCACCTTTTTCAGAAAGAGATTTACCATACAGTACAAGATAGCCTCAGATTCTCAGCCTCCCAAGTCATGGGACATGAGTCACCATGTCTGATCTGAAGATTAAACACTTACTAAGCGCTCTGTTAATTCCACTGACTGCCTAGGCTCTGGAAGAACTGACTGTAGTGTTTAGGGTTATTACTAACTTACAAACTAGCCCAGGTAGAGTAGATTAATTATAAAGTAACTGAATTAAAAAAAAATAGGCTTTAGGCTTTAGGCTTACTAAAACCTATCCTACCAAATTCAGAGCTGATGATAATGAATCTTTTGGGAGAACACAATGACTAGAATATTCTGGATTTGCACATACATTCCAGCCTCTTACTCGCTAGCGCTTTTCATAACACTGTTCAGATAGTATACTCCTGGCAAGCCTGATCAATAGTCTTGCAGCACAGACTAAAAGCAAACCCTTCACAAGGCTACCTGCTGCACCAGCAAAAGGAGCTCCTCCTTCCTGACTAACAGATATCAACAGTATAGAAGCAATAATACATGAAACGATCTGAAAGAAAAATCATGTCTTCCTTACTTGTTCATTGGAGCGATAGGTGAAGTCTGGGCAGCGTTTTCATCTTCACCTTGAGAACTATTAAATTCAGAATCCTGAAACCGCTTTCCAATCTTTGGTCGCTTTAGGTGACCGCTTCTCGTACGAGTGGAAACGGGTGTCTTTTCTAGACCTGAGAGAAAACAAGTACAACTGCCCTTGACTGTGCATGGAAAGGACTGCTTGTAAAGACACACAGAAATGCAAATACAGTGGACTAACCCACCCACTGTCCCATTACAGTTTTGCGCCTTCCTTCAGATCAAGCTACAAGAACAATGTCAGCTTTGTTTCCATTATAAAATAACTGTTAATGTTCACTCCTCATATATCCCTACATGAGGTTTACTATGTTTCTGCACTTTCGTTTATGCGCTCGCTTACTAATTTGGGGGGAATGATGCAGACATTATGATCCCTGTGTGACAAGAAGAGAAGGGGGGGCTTCAACAGCACCCTCAGTGTTCACACACAGTAAAACCAGGGGCCGTGGTGGCATGAGGAGAGCGAGCCCAAAGCTAGAACACTTACTAAGAGAACAGCTGATTTTCTTACCTTCAGAAGTGCTAGCAAAGGCATCTTTTAGGGAATGGATCTAAAATAGAGATAAAGATTAAAATCTAATGTTTTAAGCTATTCTTTCTCACTATGGACCTATTTCGTTCATATTTTCAAAAGAAAAATATTTAACTGTATTCAAACAGTAATTCTGTTACAAAATCTACCTTCAAAATTAAAAGATTATGTTATAGCCTTTGTTCATTATATGCGTAAGAACTTATCCAAGGATCTGAAATGTTCACACCTATTTGTTCTGCTGGGTTTTTTGTTTTGGTGTTTTGGGGGTTTTGTTGTTGGGTTTTGTTTTGTTTAGCATGCTATCTTCACACAGATATCTACTGCTAATGGATTTAAACATACAACTAAAGTTCCCCAATTTCTACCTTGATTTCCAAAGCAAGTATCTCCAAAACAATGGTTCCTCTGGTTTCACATTAAACCTAGCTAAAGATAAATTCCTGACTTTATTCCTTACAGTCACTCTAGTTAAACTCAGGAAATAGTAACGAGATCTTTCTAGCCCTCATCAAGCAATCACAAAACTTGCTGATTTTAAATGAAGGCTCACTCAGAACTATCCTGTCTTATCAGTACTGCTTTACCCAGGCCTTTATCATCTTAATCTGAACAATTCCAACAGCTTCCTCACTGGTCAAATATTCCCCATTGCATTTGATCCTTCACACCCAATAAAATAATGCTTCTGATCACAAACTTTGCTTAAACCTTAAATCAACACCTTACCACTGTATAGAATGCAAACTAAAAAACCTTTTGATAATAACCCTTTCACTTTAAATGTCATTTCTTTTACATGCTATCTTCTAAAATGTCCTAGCAACCCTTTTCATAGAACTCCCACCTGTCCTTAAGTCATCCTATAGCTATGCACTTTCAATCTTTGCAATAATAACAATTAGTATCCTGTAGGTTATTTTTCCAACAATGGATCAAGTAGTTCTCTCATGTATACAAGAACCATGCCTCTGAATGTCCACTTCATGCTGATGCCTACTCCATTACAAAACACCATCCACTCATTTACCATTCCACACTTACTCAACTACGCCATGGGCATACAGATGTCAAAAGATCTGTTTAAGGTTGACAAGAACTGATACTGTATTTCAGAACAGCTAGTAGAACTATGTGAATTTGAAAGTTGCCAATAAAGTAATTGCAAGTGTTTTGAGGCAACAGGTATGCAAATTATCCAAATCCAATCATCACATAATGTACACAATAAAATTTCACATTGTACTGTGTATATATGTATTAATGAAAAATTTAAAGTCTAATTATGGACCATCAAGTAGTTAACTGTGGCAAATGCATAATAAAAATCTTGTCCTCAGGAAGTCTATTAGTTAGCTAGAAAGATAAAAATGAAAAGATAAAAAGATTCAGAGAGGAACACATGTAATGATTTATGTACACAAGTAAAAGCAAGAATAAACCATGTAGTCTAAATAAAACTACTAGGTGGCTACAAAGTTTTCTTGAACTAAAACATTAAACAGTATGAAGAATATGAACTTCAAAAATGACAGAATATACAATTTATGCAATTAAGCTTATGACAGAGTATCACTACAACAGATTCTCAATCAAATGACATTTAAAAGTATTTGGCTTTATATTAAAATAAACAAGATTTCTGGTTTCCCTTGATTTTGTAATAACTGAAAACAGTGGGTAGATATGGATCCGAGGAGTATGGACCGTAACATAAAAAGAGCAGGGCTCTGCCAGGCATTGGTGGCACACAGTCTAAGACCTCAGGACGAAGAAGCGTGTGGGTCTTCATGAGTTCCAGGCCAGTCAGGGCAGCCTATTTAGACACTGTCTCAACAACAAACAACTAAGAGAAGGAACAGGGACAGTGACTTACGACATGTTCTAAATATAGGAATATGTAGAAAAATAAAAACGGAGTTTTCAGTTGTCTTATTATGTATGTTATTGTTAGAAAGGTTAGAAACCTTTCCTTTTCTTTTTCTGTTTTTCCAGACAGGATTTCTCTGTGTAGCCTTGGCTAACTTGCTTTGTAGACCAGGCTGGTCTCAAACTCAAAATGATCCACCTGCCCTCTGCCTCCTTGAGTGCTGGGATTAAAGATGTGCACCCCCACAGCCGGCTCTACAGTCAACTCATGTGTCAACTAAGACATGGAGTAAAAATTGTATTACGTATACATGCAAAAAAAACCTAACAGTGGCTAATAATCTAGGTAGTAGGAGTATATATTTTTTCCCCCAAGACAGGGTTTCTCTGTGTAGCTTTGGCTGTCCTGGTACTCACTATATAGAACAGGCTGAACTTAGAGATCCACCTGCCTCTGCCTCCCCAGTACTGGGATCAAAGGTATGTACCACCACTTCCCAACTTTAAATTAGTTTTAATTAGCTTGTAATATTGTAAACATCATTATAAATATTGTTCAAAGAGCATTAAATCTTTAATAATCAATTAACAAAAGCCACCAAGAAAACAAATGCAGTTGGAGTTTCCTAAATTTGTTGAATAAACTGTAATGTTTGAAACTTTAGCTGGGCCTCATAGTGTAAATACAGTCTGAACGAGTCCCGAGGGTAAGGCAAGACAGTTTAAAGGTTAAGGCCAGGCTCAAATAACAACTAGCCAGGCAACTTGATGAGACCCACCTCAAAACAAATAGCAAAAAGGTGTCTGAGCCAGGGATAACTCAGTGATGAAGCACTTGCCTAACACACATAAGGCCCCACACTCAATGCTCACAGTCACCAAAACAAACAGCAAAAACAAAGGACACAAAAACATTACTATTTCCTATGATGGTCAAAGAGTATACCTGCATTTCACTAGACTGGCTGTCTTCCAGTTCAGGTTCATATTCTGGCACAGCAGCAAGACCATATTCCCCAGACACAGGTCTTTTGGCTTCATATTGAGAAATCTCTATATACCGAAAAAAATTTAAATTATGAACCAATCATATTTGATTTTCATTTTAAAACACATTATTTTCACAGGCTCCCAAGAACAGCACAGATAAAAAGGAATCCAGAATCTAGGTATGATTTGTCTCTCCTTTACAATCCTTAAGCTAACCCTTTGACCCAGAAAGCCTAATCCATGCTTCTTCATTAATATATTTATTTTTTACTTCCAATTCCCATTGGCCTATTTCAATGTTTAGGCTAGTCTAGGTCCGTTTTTGCTTTTATCTTTTGTTTTTTAATTTTACATTTGCCAGCTTGTATGTATGTACACGCCATGCGTGTACCTGGTACCCACGGAGGAGGTCAGAACAAGTATTATATCCCATGGAACTGGAGTTACATAGCCACCATGTGGGTGCTGAACACTGAGGCCAGTCCTTTAAAAGAGCAGCAAGTGCTAAATGCATCGCTCCCACCGCCTCTCAGCCTGTTTGTATCAGTGACTCCCAAGTAAAGGCACAATTAAAACTCCAAACTTTAAAAGGGGGTCTGCGACCAGAACGGTCACATCACTGAGGTGTGAGCCACCACCACTATGGGTTGCTCCTTTCTAAACAGTCCCATGCCCTACCAGTCTCACCTGTAACTTTAATTGCTTCTCTCTGTAATGCTCTGGTGACTGGTATCCGCTGATGCCAATGACCCACACCTTCAACTTCCCAAAGAAGTTCATGATCTCCCGGATACTTTTCAAAGTATTGCTTGGAAGCTGCAAAACACATTTAACAATTTCCTAGAAATCTCAAATGGCAAAAACAACAGAGAAAAGGTGCCCAAGTAATTCAGCGAGGGGCATAAACCTGACACCAAAAACACAGTCAAGGTATCCTAAGAGTACACAGCAGTCTCAGTCACAAGTCAAACTCTTGGGGTTGGAGAGAAGGCTTCGTGGTTAAGAGCATTTGCTGCTCTTCCAGAGTACCTGAGTTTGGTTCTCAGAACCCATGATGACTCATGACCATCTGTAACTCCAATTCCAGGGAACCTAACAGCCTCTTCTGACCGCCCCAGGCACTGAGCACTCACATAGTACAGACACACATGCCAGGCAAATACTCACTGATTTCAGGAGTACAATTATGTCTAGAGACCAAAGCAAAAGTAAGGGGTGGTGGAATTCAACAGCTCCAGGGAGAAGATGAACTATACAAAACTCCATTATCTGAAATGCTGTTTCCAATTTCATATTTTAAATATCTGAACAGGCTTTACAAAATAATTGATCTGAAAAATTAAAAATGCTCTAAAACGTGAAACTTTTTGGGTGACTTGCACTTCATATATGTTCAGACTTGGAGCATTTTCCATTTTGGTGAAGCATACGCAGCCTCTAGCTAATTCTCATTAAATGCAAACTTTTGTAATCTGTATACTGAATACAAAGATACTATTCTATCACATAAACAGATTTTGTGCAAATCCACAGACTAACTTGTAACTGGGAATTTTCCAGCCCTCTCAAATCATAGAGCTATGCCTCTGGGCTAGAATAAGAAATGTAATTCTTGGAGCAAGGGAATTCTAACCAAGGTGACTCTCACACACGTGTAAATGGTCACCTAGACTGTTCTGCATCTACTACATAGGTATCTCTTCTCCCAAATGCTTTAGACAAAAATTGTTTTGGATTTCTTCTCTGGTGTTTTAATATTTGCCAACCTTAAATACTAAAAAATGTTATGTTCTCTATAATGGCCAGATGCAATCAAATAAAACTTCATTTGGAAAGGTAAGTCCTAAAAAGTGAAAAATTCCAATCTCAATCAAAACTGATAATATACATTTACCAAATTCTGGAGAAACAAATTTTAGGTGAGATCAAGTTTAATGTTTTTCAGCTCACCTGTGTACATGAGAGAAGACAGTGGGTATCGTAAGCCAAGTGCATCTTCTGTGAAGGAATCAACAAAATCCTCCAGCATGTGAAGCCCCAAATCTTTTCCTCTGTATTTCTTTCTTATAAACATTGTATCAAGAACTGGCAGTTGGTAATTCTGAGTCAGAAATGAGGCACATAAGCTTCCTGCAATAATAAGAGAAACCAAAGAAACAACATGAACATTTAGTAAATATGAACTAACATTTCTGAAAATAGTTTTTCCCTTATGTCAAAAAGCACATCAAAAAGTGTGTATATTTTGTAATGTAAAATTTATTACAACTAGCTGGGCACGGTGGCAGTCGCCTATAATCCCAGCACTTAGGGAGGCAGAAACAGGTGAATCTCTCAGCCTAATCTCCAAGTGAGTCTAGGACAGTCAAGGCTACAAAAGGAAACCCTAGCTCTAAAAACCAAAAAAAAAAAAAAAAGTATTATAATTTTTGTTATATAACTATGAAGTATACATGTGATAAGAGCTGTTATTTTTTTTGCCAATAGTAAAATAGGACAAAGAGTTTATAAACATTTCACAACTCATTTATTTGACTTTGACTATGACTACACACACACACACACACACACACACACAAACGCACTATTACTACGTTTAGACATAACCTAACCTTCTCCTGGTCTCCACCATGAACTGAAACCTCTAAAACCATGAACCAAAAATAAACCTTCCCTCAATTGCTTTTGCTCGGGTCACAGAAACCAGTACGTGTGAGTAGAGTACTATAGAAGGAAATGTTACTTAGTCATAAGAAGACATGAGTTGGAACTGGAGAGATGGCTCAGCAGAGAGCTTGGGTTTTGTTCACATCACCCACACGATGGCTAACAACCATCCATAACTCTACTCCTGGGGATTCAATGGCCACATCTGATCTTTCAGGGCACAAGACATGCACACAGTACACACAAACAAAACACAAAACAATAACACAAATATAATAACTAAATATTTTAATTTTTTGATACACTGTAACATACATGAGACTTGGAAAAAAAAGAAAAAGAAAAAGAAAGCTTGATATAAGCCACATGATATATGATCTAGATTAATTATATACTATTGCACACAGGTTTTTTTTTTTTGTAACAACAAAAGTGATCTAAAATTGGTGAGATATGATACATGTGAATGGGTAAATTTTGTGGTATCTAAATATACAAAACTGTTATTTAAAATATAAATAAAATATTTTATAATTTACATATTTAATGCATGCCATTTATAATCTAATTCTGCAGAGACAAGTCTGAAAGTATGTTCCTTCAAGTTTTAAGTCTCACCACCCATTCGTCCAGTTACTCTGAGCACAAAGCCTAGAATGCATCCCTGGTTCTATCTACAACAATCCATCAAATCCTGCCGCAGTAAAAGCAGCAATCTCTTGGGCATTGTCTCCTGCCCAGGCCACACTGCTCAACAGGCCTTCCAAAGCAGCCTGGTCACTAAGTTCTCAGGCTTGTGGACAGCCATACGTTGTAAGCTGTCGTAAGCTGTCCCAGCTCACTGAGAATCTGGCTCTGGAGGTCCTGCCCCATTTTACACCTAAACATATTTTTTTGTAAAAGTACCCTCTAAGGCCCCTTATCTAGGCATGTGCTGTCTACTCCTTCCCCCCCAAAAAACCTACTATGACAGACAGAGAAGAGAATAAAAAAAAGCCCAAAACACCATGTTCTTAAAAACAAGGAGAAAAGGCAAACTATTTCCAATAGGTGTTAACTATTCTTTATCCCACGATATAAGATTGGAAAGAAGTTGGAAGTTCAGCCATGGGAATCTCATCCCTGAAGAGAAAGCTCAACAGGGAATTCCAGCTGGCTGTGTCAACTGGTTTTAGCTGGTTATCGTGAGAACCAGATTTGATGAGGCTCTCCTGACCTGGAGCTCCAGCTGGCCGCTTCCCCACTGGGTTTCTAATGGTTACCCCCCAGCTGCTATTTCTTCTTTTACTCAGAGACCTCAAAGTGGGGATGAGAGGACACGGGACACTCTCAAGAACTGGAGCTACCTGCCTCAACAGGGCTTTCCCAACTGACTTCTGCTGGGTATTTTAAGCACCTCATCTAAAGATGATCTGGTATCTGTGACTTGATATTTATTCTTACTGTGACTTGCTATATATTTAAATAAACTACCTCATTCAAAACCAAAACTACAGGTAGTGATGGATCAGTAATTAAGATCACTTAGTCAGCCAACTGAGATAGCGCACGCCTTTAATCCCAGCACTTGGGAGTCAGAGGCAGGTGGATCCCTGTGAGTTCGAGACCAGCCTTGTCTACAAAACCAAGCCCAGGACAATCAGGGCTGTTACAGAGAGAAACCCAGTCTCAAAATAAAACAGAACAAAACAAAAAATCAAACAAACAAAAAGAACACTTACTCTTACAAAGGACCTGGGTTCAGTTCCTAGCACCCATATGGTGGCTTGTAACCATCTATAACTCTAGTTCCACTGATTCTGACTCCCTCTTCTGACTTGTGTGGACATCATACACATAGTGCACATACATTCATGCAGGCAAAACACTCATACACATACAATAAAAAAATAAACTGAAAGCACGACTTAGTTTATTGTTGGTCATTCTCCCTGGGTCTGGATCCCAGTGTGGCCAGGTGCCTTTTAAAAGAGCAAGAAGGATGGTGTTACCCTTAATCCTGAAATCCCTTCACTACAGAGCAGAATTCACTCTTTCTTTGTCCTAGAGACCTTTCAAGACACAACCTCTCTACCCTTCTATCACTCACTCACTATAAACCAGGCTTGGAAGTCTTCTGCAACTTCTGAAGCATTCAAACCTGTTTCTCCACTTTCAGTTCCTGCCTGAGAGTGTTTTTAGACACCTCTCTCCTCCTAAAAATAACATGAATAAATATACTTCAGTGATATTGTTCTAGATCTATACGCAGAAATCAAAAACCTATTGTCACCCTGAGCAGCTTCCTCTTTTCACAGAATTTCCTCTTTGTCCGTGGAAAGGTATTCCTTCACCTAGGTCCCAAAAAGCATCTTTAGCATCTCTTAAAAGCGTCAGTGTGAAGCTTAAAGAACTGCAGTGGCTGGGGAGATAGCTCAGTCAGTAAAATGTTTGTCATGCATGAAAACCTAAATTACAACCCCAATACGCACATTAAAAAGCCAGGTGTGGCAGTGCAGGTCTGTATATTTGATCCCTAACTTCTATGTTTAAAAAAGGCCTGTTGGTTTGGAAATCGTTTGCTTGTCCTTTACTGCCCTGGCTGTCCTGGACTCACTTTATAGACCAGGCTGCCCTCAAAATCAAAGAGATCCACCTGCCTCTGCCTCCTAGGTGCTGGGATTAAGGTGTGCACCACCATGCCCAGTCTATTTTTCCAATTAAAAAAAATGTACACAGAACACTTGTTTTTATTCATCAAAATACGAAAAACTAAAGCATGTGAAGGTTTTATGTGAAAGCACTATAAACTGCAGCAGCCAGAAGAGAGAGGACCAACCACTCTGTGGTGGACCAGCTTAAAAAGGTATAAAGTAATTGTGCAGGTAAGTTTTTGTTAAATACAGAACAACAAAGGAAAATGATAAAATAGGAAGTTTGTGATCACAAACATTTCCAATTATATTTCATTAAATGTTATTCTTTAAGTCATTTGCAGCATGACGAACATATCTATAGATTTAATATCTATGCTTTTTATAAATCCATGGGAGCACGCAGGTCCAAGACAGGTAGTAACTTATAATTCTCTTTAGTAACACAATTATACTCTACTTGGTGTCAAGCTTCCATTCTATAAGTATGTTACAGAAAAGTCTCCTAAAAACAAAAACAAAGCCAGTCATGGTGGTCACGCCTTTAATCCCAGCACTCAGGAAGCAGAGGCAAGCAGATCTCTGAGTTCAAGGGCATCTTGGTCTACACAGTGAGTTCCAGGATAGGGGTGGGAGTACACGGGTGTGCACACACGCAGGACAGATAGGACACTGCAATGGTCAGTTAACACAATGTGTTCAAGCAATCACAAAACTTGACTTGAGGGTACCTGTCCTTAACAGACATTCAACTTTACAAGATGTAGACATCTCAGGGTAAAATGATCCCTAAGACCAACCTACTTGTTTTGTTTTGTTTTTGTTTAAACACTGTAATTCCAGTCTAGTGGTAGCACAAAACAAGCACAGCTGTCTTCTGATGTGCTCCTGTCTACTGAGATTGCAATTCACCAAAAAGAGCTGTAGGAGCAACCACACAGTAAAGCAAGAATGAAATCAGTGCACTCCTGTCTACTAGACCATAATTTTCTTAAAATCTAGAATGATTTTTTTTCTAATAAAGGAACTAAGGGAACAAGTTATATGCTAGGTAGTTTCCAGATGTATTTAGATTTGGGACAGCAAAGATCTGAAAGATACAACACAATTGTCTTTATTTCTTTAAGTCTCTTTAAGTCTATTTTCTACTTTTAAATATTTATTTTTCTGCTTCCACTCAAATGCGGATACCAATACTTAAAGGAAAATAGATTCCCTTCTTATGAATGTTTTGAATGAAGTAAATATGAAAGTGGGTTTTTCTAACTTAAGAAATGGGTCCTTGCCAGGCACAGTGAAGCAAGCCTTTAATCTCAGTACCTCAGAGGCAGAAGTAGGTGGATCTTTGTGAGTTTGAGGCAAGTCTGGTCTACAAAGCGAGTCCACCACAGCCAAAGCTGCAAAGAAAAACCCTGTCTCGAAAACAAAAACAAAACAAAAAATCTATTCTCATAAAGAAATATTCTTATTTTTAAAGTAATTCTTATTGTTTCTATTTAATTTAACTTAAATTCCTACTTTGGAAATATAATCTACAAAGCCCATTACTTGCAGATATAATTTGAACTCTACTTAAGATGTTAGCAAAGTAACAGATGAACAAAAAATAAAATAAATGTATGAACAAAAAGTAAAATATGATACAATGTGAAAAAAATCTAGCAGTTCAGTATGCTAGAGCATTCACCATACTAATGACATTCATGACCTGAGGTATGCATCAAACTCACTGCTCAAACTATCTACTAATAAATACAAGGGTTGAGTACACAGATTGTTATCACAGGGCAGATAATGCTTCTAGGAACCAGAATTATAAAACATAAGACTTTAAATACCGATCACAAATATATGTGCTTCAACATGATTAAAATAAAAGCCCTGAATCAAAATAAACGAGAAATTTTTTTCACTTTACTTATTAGAAAAATTATTTTGAAATCTGTGATGCTTCTCAATTGTTTTGAAAGTGTAAAAAGAAACTGAAAGAGCTGAGTGCGGAGGAGAGCGGTGGAGTGCATCGCAGCATCTTTGCGCCTTTGGTACAGTTGGTATCATCACAAACACAGGAAAAAAATCAATGCAAACTTCATTAGATAACGAAACAGCCGGGCGTGACGGCACGCACCTGGAATCCCAGGGCCCAGCAGCGTGGCTCAAGGTAAAGGCACCTGGCCAAGTCTGACCTGAGTTCTATCCGCAGGACCCACAGGATGAAAAGCGAGAACTAACTCCTACAAATTGTCCTCTGACCTCCACACATGCACTGTGGCATATATACACACATATACACAAATTAATATAAATTTTTAAAAGATGTTATCTTATAGCTACAGGTATAACTTTTCCCTTCCGTGTATATATAATGGAGAGGGAAAGAAAGCAAGAAAGGAGGTAAGGGTGTTTCAGTTTCTTTGGGACAGTTTCTCAAAATAATTTTAGTTATGTTCTACTTTCCTTTAAAGAAAGAGCACTCCACAGCTGGGATATAAAGTTAATAAACTAATATAAAAAATAAAAAATTTAATTAAAAAAAGAACCCTCCTTGATATACAGTTACTTACTAATCCAAAGGCTGGCATTAGCCCCCCAAGTCCCACTACTACCCAGCAGAGGAAGAGGGAGCTTAAAAGGGAAATACAACGAAGACATGGAAATTAGAAGGAATGGGGTGCTGAAATTGGCGGTTGCTGCAGCAGCACCTCACAGCTCCAGGGTATAAAATGGACCTGACCACCACAACAGCAAGAGCAGAGCCCAGGTCCCGTCAAATGAAGAACGGCATACTCAGAGTCAGCTTGGACTACGGAGTTAGAACAAGACCCTACCTCAAAAAACAAAGCTAAAATAATCAATTAATAGTACTTTAAGCACTCTAAGTAGAAATGGCAATGCACATAAGCCTTGTGGATCTTAATAAGTAATAGGAACAGCAGCAGAAATCAAAATAGCAGCCTTAAATGAAAGAGCAGAAGCAAGGCTAAGAAGACTACAAGGTCTTTTTCTTTGTCTAAAGTTTGTTTTTATTCTTCAAAAGGCTTTCCCAGCAATCCTCTCTCACAGGACAGTAAAGCTGGGACATTCCCAAGAAACCCTGTGTGCATTCTAGGGTTGATTTAACAAATACTGACACAGCTGGGGGTCAAAACAGAGATTTCCATAGCATAGTTCAAGTAACTTGTAAAACTCACCTGTAGGCTTAACTGAATAAAACCCAATGGCCTCTCCTTTCTTCCACAGAATCTTAGCATAGTCAGTACTGCTATGACACAGGAATGGGATCTCATGCCTCTCCATTTCCTGTTTTCTATAAATAATTCGATTGAGAACATACAGAACCACTCTTTCTCCAAGAGTGCTCACCTACAAAGAGATCAAACAGCAGGCAAGCAGTTACAATGTGCAGCTACTAGGAATGCCAATCACCTTGTTCCCAGCTCCCATAGCTCTACAGCCATTCAGCACTTCAGATGGTCAACACAATTTGAAAATATTCTATTATCTTAAAATCAAGGCTAATCATTTGTAACAAGAACAGCCCATTCCCACAAACACATTTTATGCATGGGATACTACCTTGGAGCAAATTCTAAAATAGGCAAAACAGGTTCCAAGGCACACACTGTCTTAGCATCTCACCCAGTGCAATGTCTTCATGATCTAGCTACCCAGATTCAAGGAGTCTCTGTGGCCCTAACTACTGGGCCCCACTCTATACTCTGCTTCAATCCTTTCACCCCATTCCTGCCCCTTCACTAAGAAAATTATTTCTTTTTAAAAACTAGTACTATTCCCAGGAGTCTTTGAGAACAATTACCTCATTTCATGAAAGCGGCCCTTGGGAAAGAAATCTTTCTCTCCTTTTTTAGGTTAAATGTTCCTTTACAGCTGTCTTTCTATCAGGATATTCAGCCCTCCCATCCTCACAGCCCATTGCTAAAGCAGATGAACAAAAATGGTGACAGCAGGAAGCCTACTGAAACCCATATGGAGCATATAATGACAAGAAGAGGCCAGCCCCATCTCCTAGAGCCACACCATCACAGCACTACAGGAGTACCTCTGCCTTCTGTTATTAAAGTCCGTTTCCCATACACATCTCTAATACTAGAAGCAAGACTTCTGTCTATAAAGTCTATTTTCTTCCAAGTGCCCTGAAAGGAAACCAAGTTTGTCCTGATCATTTGTGCAGAGTAAGAAACTATGAACTACATGCACACACTACTCCAAAAATATCCCTAGTAGAGGCTCTCCCAAGCCAAACAATTCAAGAAATGGCATATCAGCCTATCTCTAATTGACAAGGCCACTTCTTCTTTACACAGCAACAACCAACATAAGAAATCTACTTTCCCAGTGGCTATTCTCCGATATTACACAGCCACACAGAGTACCAACATTTGAAGACAGCCATATTCTCAGATCTTACACCAATGCAGCCTAACTACTGAAGAGACAGACTAAGGCCAGTTGAGACTAACTTTGGAATCCCTATCTTCTTCATTGGAAGTGCTTCAGACTCTACTATCTCTGCCCATGCTTGGCATGCATTTATTACACACACAGAAGAGAGTGTGAAGCTAATGTGAAGCTAATGTGAGCTTCTTGTGTAAACCCAAGGCTTCTTAGTCTTGTTTTACTTACAATCACCTAAAGCCCAACCTTTCTCACACATGCTGCTGTTTCAGTTTGAGGTTAGTGGTGTGCATGTACAACTAATCTTTCTGAAATATATACGTATTATCTTACATTTATTCCTAGTTAAGTTTATTTGTTCCTATTAATATTTTAGAGACAGTGTCTCATGAAGCCAAGGGTGATCCTGAACTTACTTTGTTGCTGAGAATGACCTTGAGTTTCTGATTCTCCAGGTGCAGGGATTTGCAGGCATGGCACCAGAACCACTATGTACGGTGATGCGGATCAAAACTAGGGCATGAGCACACTAGGCAAACACTCTACCAACTGAGATACATACTAAGCATGGTGGTTTACATGAGAAATGTCCCCCATAGGCCCAGGTAGTTGAACACCTGAATCCTAGTTGGTTGCACAGTTTGGGGAGATTTAAAAGGCTCAGCTCTGCTGGAAAGGTGTATCACTGGCGATAGGCTCTGAGATGATATAGCTTTGCCCTACTTCCAGTTGCTCTCTTTGCTCAGTGCTTACAATTCAGGAAATCTCAGCTTCCTACTCTGGCCACTACGTATGCTAGCTGCCATGAATCCCTGTCATGAGGAACTCTTCCTTCTGGATCGGTAGGCTCGCACAAACTCTTCCTTCTGTTAACTGCCTTAGTCATGGTATTTTAATCACAGGAAAATGGCTAATGCATCCAGGTTCAGAAATCTGTTTTTGGATTCTACTTTTCAGAGATTAGTTCTCTCAGCCAACAGAGACAGAACAGGGACACAGAGAACAGGTAGGCATGCCATCCATGTCCTTCAGGCAACTGGCAGTGAGACCGAAAGGGGAAAAGTCTTGCAGCATGCCTGAAAACCTCCAGCATATAACTAAGTGTAAGTCTGAATTCTGGGCTGTAATCTTAATTTTACCATAACATATAAGGCAGAGAAAAATAAGGTCTACAACAAGAATATCATTTGCTCAAGGTCATATATTTATAAATAATGGTTATTTCCACTTGTGACTTTACCAAGTCTTAATTAGCCAGAATAGAGCAGCTGGTTCTCCTGGGCCACCCCTCACTGATTTCCCTAATCCTCAAAGGCGATGCTGTCATATAGATAGTAAAGCTGAACAAAGTCATCAATCTTATTTTTGGTCTTAAGTCATCCTCCTTTCCCAGGTCACACCTGAAGGCTTCAGTTTCCTCACCTGAGTAGAAGACAGTATAAATGTCTGTCCTCTGTCCTCACCTGAGTAGAAGACAGTATAAATGTTTGTCCTTTGTCCTTTAACTCTCATCTAGATGTCCTCTCTAAGATGCTATACCTGAGTCATATTTCCAATCTACTGGGTATTTGTTTTATGTACACTTCCACTGTTCAGAGCTGACGAGTTACACTATTGCATGGCTATTTCTACCTATTTTATGGCTTTATGAAAGTTTTAAACCCTTTTTCCTCTCTACAGGAAGAATACAAGACTGTATTACAAGGATTGGCAGGTACCCAGATGTTCATTCTCCCAGCTGCTATGGGATGGCCTCTTACTTTGGAATCTAAAGGCATAGTCAAGGATAAATACAATATCCAGAAGAAATAATACTCATATTACTGCTTCCCTAAAATTCCTTCCCTTTGAGTCTAATGCCTCTCAAAGTTCCAACCTCAAAAGAAAAAAATAAGAACAGGATCTGCAATACAGCCTATCCGAGATGTCAAAATTTGACACAACTCTTGTTCCTTCCAATTGGTGTGGTTCAAGTGCAACCAGACCAAAAAACTAGCTTCTCCTCTACCAGATCAGAAGCTTAAGGAGACAGCTCAGTCAACCAAGCCCACAGAACACATTCTTCTCACCTAATTCTTGGGAAAGGCAGGATCATATAAACAGAGGAAGCCAAAACTGAGTCCTGTTTTCACCATAAGAAAACCCAGGAGTTCACTATAACTTTTATATGAAAATGGGAGAAGTTTAATAACTTCAGAAACTATCACCATTTACAGGGATCACTGAAGAACATGATCTATTACCTGCTTCAGCCCTTCTCTAGAAGGTTCAGATGTTTTCACAATATCATCAACGGCCCACCACTGATCAACAAGGTAAAGTGCCACAGCTAAAATAGAAAAACGGCCATTAACATTTAAGTCTAAAGGGTTAAAACAGACAGATTGCTACTTGATAAGGATTATATACACACTATAAACTACACTCACTCTTGCTTGCTTTCCTTTTCTCTCCTGCTTAGAGTCAAATCCAGTACCCCTCACATCCAGTTAAATGCCCTATCGTTCAGCTACAGCCTCTCCTCCCACGATCACAGATCCACACTTTATACTTTTATTTTACTTCATTCATTCAATGTTTAGTTATAAGCAACTGAGAATTACATTTTTCTAAAACTAAAATTTGAAAAAAGTTTCTACAACAAATCTTTTGTGTAGTTTCTCAGTAAATTCCTATCAGTTTGAATTCAAGTTCCTCAATTTACAGAAATGAAGCAAAGAAGAAACCTGTGAGTGAATCTTCAGGTGCAAAGAGAGCAAGGACTCTCTGGGTCTGACTGCCACCATAAAGAGGTACAAAGCCCACAGTGGACAGGCTAATAGGGATCTGAAATAAAAGACGATTCAAGATTAGTTGAGACTTCAATAAAAATACACTACAAAATACCAAAGGCTTTACCAGAATTTAAGTGTTTCCCAATTCTTATTTTAATTCTTATTTTCATTTCATAGGAGGTAATATCCCTAGTTTCCTCCAAAAAATAAAAATAAAAACAAATAAGCAACAATGAAAGCAGGATTCTCTTTTCCAAGATTTTTATTTTCTTGTGGAAAATGAAAATTTGTTTTTATAAGTCGTTCTAGATGACAGCCATGCTACGTGCAAACGTCATACTGTAAAACCGACTATAGTTTATTATCACTAGACTTCCCAAGAGGGACAAATTTTATTTTCTAGTAAAAGAAAAGTTAGTTAAACTGATGCTTCAGCAAGATACATGCAATACTTTAACCCTGTTCTGCCTTCATCGACCTGGCATCAATTTTCTGCTTAGAATGAAGTTAGAGAGTTAGAAAACACTGGCGCAGGGAAGGTTTTAACCTGCTTCACCTCCGAGCAGGTGAGACAGTTCAGTGAGCGGAGGAGCTTGCTGCCTGATAACCCGAGTCCAACGCCACGTCCCACGTGGCAGGAGGAGAGAGCTAACTAAAAGCTGTCCTCTGATTCCCACATGTGCCCCATCCCCCAATATATATTATACAATTTTATTTCTTTAATCCATCATTCTGAGAAGAAAGCTACAAGGCTTAACATATTAAGAAATCTGGCCACTTCAGTTCATAGTGTTTACATGATCCCAAGACTCAAAGAAACACTCTTACTGATTACATCTTTTATTTTTCAAAATCACAAAATTTTCAGAGGGAAGGAAATATTTATGATGCAAAAATGTAATTTTGAGTCTTCGTGACTTTTTAAATTAAAAGTCATTTCTAAATTCACAAAATCCAAATGTAAAATAAATTTAAGTAACACAGCTTTGACATGGTATCTTGTCCTAGCAAAACTAGTAAACTTCGTATTGTAAAATTAATGGCAAAAAGAAAAACACTGAGTAATAACCTGTGCATTTTGTCTAAAGAGGTCAGGAGGACAGGTCAATGGGAAAGGTACTTGCACCTGAGCATGGAAACTTGAATTCAAACACCCAGCACCGACATAAAAAGCCTCTCATGCCTATATCCTAGCATGGGGCTGGGGACAGAAGAATCCTAAAAGCTCTGGCCAGCAAGCCTAACTGAAAAGGCAAGCTTCAGGTTTGGTCAAAGGCCCTGTCTCAAAGGAATAACATATAAAGCAATAGAAGAAAATAGCAATGTCCTCCGCTGGCCTCTGTGTGCACATGCAATGATGCACACACCCATTCAAACACACACACACACACCAAAACCCTGATTTGCCAATTTGTTAATATTGATTATTAACACATTTTACTGGTAGATTTCTGGCAAATATTTCAAAATTGAATGATTTGGGTTTTTTTTACACTGATATGTAGCTGGACTTTTGAAAGATTGGTAAAAATCACTGCAGAATGCCTTACCGTATTATCGAGAATAGAAAAGCACTCTGGATTTTCAGGGTCCCCACACCTTAAATTGGAGAGGTAATCCTCAGCAGAATTTTCCAATTCCTCATGTGTACAGTTAGCCAGCAAATCCACAGGGAATGCCATCCTCTAACAAACATGGAACAACAAACACACTTAGAATGGCTGTCATCTTTTCTTACTCAAAAAACAACTCCCTAATTGTAAGGGGACTTCTATTTCACCAGGTCAGGATAGAAAGCTGTTGATTTAGGTGCGTATGTCCAAAACTTTCTAGTATTATTCATTTATATTTAAAAAAAAAACAGGCAATAAAGCCAGATATGGTAGCTCACACCTGTAATCCAAGCACTCTGGAGAGAGAAGCAAAATTGGTTAGAGTTTGAGAATGTCCTGGACTCCAAGTTTCTGGCTACCCCAGGCTATATGGTATAAGACCTTATCTCAAAACAACAACAAATAGGCAATGAAGCTGGAACTGTATGGGTACTTTGTAAATGTTTATACAGTTGTAAGACACACAGATGCTCATACATATAAAAATCTGTGTATAAATATACCCTTTACATACACCTCAACATAAAAGTCACTATAAAAAACACAGAAGTGGCTGAGCAGTTAAGAATACTTGTTGCTCTTACTGGACCTGGGTCTGGTTTTCCAGAAGCCATGTAGTGGTTCATAATCATCCATCACTCCAGCCCCAAGGGATCCAACACCCTCTTTGACCTCCACTGGTACCAACCAGGTATGCATGTAGTACACACATATACAAGTAAAACACATATACATAGCCAGGTATGATAGCACACGCCTTTAACCCCAGTACTCAGGGAAGCAGAGGGAGGTGAATCTGTAAGTTTGAGGCCAGCCTGTCTACAAAACAAGTCCAGGACAGCCAGGGCTACACAGAGAAACCTTGTCTCAAAAAAAAAAAAAAAAGTACACACATGAAATAAATAAATCTTGTGTGTGTGTGTGTGTGTGTGTGTGTGTGTGTGTTTAAATTTAAAAAATACATGTGGCCAAGAGGTGGTAGCACATCACACCTCTTGGGTGGCAGAAGTAGGTAGATCTCTGAGTGTGAGGCCAGTGTGATCTACAGAGTTAGTTCCTGGACCGCCAGAGCTACACAGGGACACCCTGTCTCAAAAAAAGCAAAACAAACAAACAAAAACAAGTAAGGGCTGGAGAGATGGCTCCGAGGTTAAGAGCACTGGCTGCTTTTCCAAAGGTCCTCAGTTTAATTCCCAGCAACCACATGGTGGCTCCCAACCATGGATGGTGAGATCTGGTGCCCTCTTCCGGCATGGAGTCTGAAAACTGTATATATAATAAATAAATCTTAAAAAAAAAAAAAAAACAGATAAAAAAATTTTAAAACATGGCAACTTTCTGAAATGACACAAATATTCTACAACTAAATGTTAGGTCCATAGTTTGATATATATTTTTAAAGCAAGTTAACTGTAAGAATTAAGCCCCCCAAATAAAAACATAAATCTAGGCCAGCTAATAGACCTACAAACCTGCTTTAAAAACAATCACTATACATGCACAAACATACAAAAAAACAAAAATTACTATATCATATACACTCACAATGGGCGAATGTTGTGGTAAGCAGGACATACCAAAATGTCCATAGAAGAAAATAAAAAAATAAAATAAAATAAATTCCAGCCTGTTCTTCATTTCATCTCAACACTTAGGATGCAGAAGCAGGCAGATCTCTGTGAGTTCTAGACAAGCCTGGTCTACAAAGTGCGTCTAGGACAGCCAAGGCTATTATACAGAGAAACTCTGTCTTGAAAAACCAATAAACAAGATGGTCTGGGATTAAAGGCATATGCCATCACACCTGGCTTGACTATTTTATTTAAAACAACAAAAATAAGCTTAACTTCATCAACAATATAATGGTTCTCCCTAAAATAGCTTAATATGATGTCAATACTAATGAAAAGACCTTTGCCTCTTTTTTCCCTTGAAGCCACTTAAGTTGACTGAAGTTAATACGGAAAAGCAAACAAGCAAAATAGCTAGGAAAACCCTTACAAGTCAGAAATAAAAACAACCCTTCGGTAACTACAACGTGATACAGTCACACTAATGGATATTTTGAAAATCCATGCAAGATCCTTTAAAACTGAGCAGATAAGACACCTCCATCAGTGGAGAAAGGACTTGTTCAAAGTGGTTGTTTCACCATCTTATGGTTAGTTTTGCTGACTTTTTCACTTAGAACTGAAATCTTTTAGAATACTCTCTAACTCTGCTCAACACTGCTTTTGAAAAACATAAATGCTACGGTATGTGCCAGCTAATATGTTTTGGGTTTTGTTTTGAGTCAGTTATTTTACCACACACAATTTATTTACCTGTTCTACTGCTGACAGATAACTGGGCAATTTTCAGTATTTAGCAATGCTGAATAAGCCCACTACAAGAAGGACTATAAAATCTTTTGTTAGACATGCCCTCCTTTGTTAGGTCTATTCAGGCTTGCTAACTATTCTTACTAAAACCAAGACAAGCAGACCTTATATTCTGATGTGATATAACAAGAAATCTATCCAAAGGTAACCAACCCATTAACAAAATACATGAAAAGCTACCAAAATACAGAGTCAGCCAAACTCAGAAGAGTTTCCTCAATAAGTGGTGTAGAATGTGCAGGAATAAAGGAGGGAAATAATATAAAGTCAAAGAAACTTACAAGATAAACCAATATTACGTATTCTGAAGAGGATCTTGATCAGTGTGCTCTTGAAATTTTTCATGAGAAAAAGTCCAATAAGAAATAAAATTGGAAAAAATAAATAAATAAAATTGGGTCTGGAGAGATGGCTCAGTGGTTAAGAGCACTGACTGCTCTCCCTGAGGTCCTAAGTTCAATTCCCAGCACCCACATGGTGGCACCTGTAATGATATCTGAGTTTCTCTTCTGATGTGTGTAAAGACAAAGCACTCATATTCTCATACACACACAATTTTTTTAAAGAAAACTGTGGGGCAACAGCAATAGGGCAGCAATGAGAACCCTGGTTGCTGTTTCAGAGGACCCAGATCACTTCCCAGCACTAATGGGGTGATTCAGATCCATCTGTAACTCCCAGCTCTAAGGAATCTGATACCCTCTTCTGCCCTTCACAGGCACCGGAAAGGCCGTGCAGATACACATGCAAAGAACTCATACAGATAACATTTCTTAAAAAGAAAATTATGACCTATAAAGAGTTACTGACCTACCAGGTGTTTGGTTGGTTGGTTGATTTGATTTTTTGAGACAAAGTTTCTCTGTGTAGCCTTGGCTATCCTGGAACTTGCTCTGCAGACCAGGCTAGCCTTGAACTCACAGAGATCCTGCCTACCAAGCTGGGACGCCTGTCTGAGCTACCAGTTCATAAAGAAGTATGAACAAAGCTGGGATACACTGTCCTGGTCTGTGAGTTCCCTGAGTCATATACTTTTAGTTTTTAATGTATTTAGTGTATGCGTCCATGCCACCGCTGGACAGGAAACCTGCAGGGTCAGCTTCTCCTTTCATGTGGGAACTGGAGACTGAACTCAGGTATTCAGCATGCATCAGGCTCCTTTACCTTTGAGTCACCTGGGACCCACCCAATCCCATTTTTATTTAACCAAAACAAAAACTAGAAAGCCTAGCCAGGTGTGGTGGCGGATGCCTTTAACCACAAACACTCAGGGAGGCAGAGGCAGGTGGATCGCTATGAGTTCGAGACCAGCCTGGTCTACAAATGAGTCCAGGACAGCCAAAGCTACACAGAAAAACCCTGTCCAAAATAAAACAAAACAAAAAACAAAAACAAAAAACCCAAAAAAACTAGAAAGCCTAATGTAACACTTGTCAACTTTGGCTTATTTTGTTTTGTTAGGAGGTGGCGTGTAAGGTCAGAACAACCTGCATGAATTGGCTTTCTCCTTCATGCTGTCAGCACTGACAGAAAGTGCTTTTTATCTGCAAAGCCATCTTGCCAGCCCCTCAACTTCAATTTAAAAAATCATAAAAGAATTTTAAAAAAATAACAGACCTTTCCACTGCTGTCACCACCAAAACAGGAGGGCAAAGAGAGGAAGAGTGAGGAGGTCCCGAGAGCTGAAGGACGCCACCTCAGTGGAGTGAGCGCCTCCTGAAAGGCCCTTGGATTCCTCCCATACATAGGGGGACTTACAGTGCCATGGTACACCGCCCAATGTTTTCTTTTTCCTGAATTTTGAAGATATGATAAGGAGGCATAATTTTTTTATCACTATCTGAAATTTGGTCTTAAGGACTTTACCACTATGTGCACATTAAACTGAGTATCTAATTTTATGTTTACATTTAATCAAATTGATTTTAAAAATCAAAATCTATTAACAGAACACTTAAATTCAATCCTGGAATTAGTAAATATAAATGCCTAAATTTCTCATTTTAGGGAAAGAAAAGTTTGTAAAACTATTTGAAAGTAACAACAGAATTTCCAGACAATTTTAAAAAGAAAACAAACCTTTATGATTTTTAGTGATATCAACCAGAATCTTGGCTGGATAAAATGTTATTAGAAAGAAACCACAAAATAAAGTATTAGGCTCTACAGCAACATAGATCAATTGTCAGCTTAGGCAATCTTTTTGTCTGTCACAAACTTGGGAAATAGCTTACGCTCCATACTGAAAGTAAATGAAAAGCCCTGGGCTTCTAGGTGGGAGAAGATTACAGCATAGGCAAGTAAAAGGGAGGAAGAAAAGACGAGGAAAAGAAAAGAGAAAACAATGAAATTACTATTTATGGGTTGTTCATTATGGCTCTCCTCTAGCTCCTAGGCAAATGGAATAACACTAAAGTATGAAACAACTCACTCCCCTTCATTCTTAAGATGTAATATTTCTAAGTGGAAACATAACTTCAGGGTTTGATTTTATTGCCCAATATTATCCCTTTACTTATACACAAAATTTTATCAAAGTGGAAAACAATTTTGTTTCTCAAGTTGGCAAGTTAAATATTCTCAAACTCACAAGCACAAAAGCACCTAAAAAAAAAAAACCTTTGAAACTACAACTTACGAAAAGGAAAAAAAAAAAAACTAAAAATAACTCTCTACCTCTAAAAATGTAGTAACAATTAAACACATCATTGATCTTAATATGAAAAAGTATTAACCACACACACGCACCCTGCCTTGTAAAGCCCGTGTCTCCACGTGTCCTCACACCTGCTCTTCTTACTGCCCACTCGATGCCAAACTTCATTAAACCTTGAGAAGTATGCAGACTCGGGCTTCATAGCTGTCTTAATTTGAATGTCCACATGAGCATCATTTAAAAATATCTCCTAAAGGTCTAAGGTACAGATTTATACCATTTTAAGAGAGTCACAATTGAAGAAACTTCAACATATCACACCACTATGGAAGAAGAAAAAATACGGATGCAGGCATCAAAATACACCTTCCATTATAATTATTTTTATATGCAAATCACACAACAGCATTTTTTCATAGCTACTTTTTTTGTTAGACTGTTGTGTTTCCTGATTTAGCACTCTATGCACACACTGCATTAGAAAGAACACTAGAATCGAACTCCATGCCCCTAGGCTCTGCCGCTTCCTGTACAGTATTGTGCAAGTTACTTACCGCTTTCAGGCTTCTACAGTCACATTAGCGAGTCGATGCCCTTTTAAACCTCTAAACTCTTATAACTAGAAAAAAAATCTTAGAGGGTGACTTAGGACTACCTAAACAGCTAGCATTACAATGGCCCTGTCTCACTTTACAAAAGCAGGGGAGATGTGAGGTTTGGATGAGAGAGGGGGGATGTTATGATAAATCCCTGGATTCTCCCTCTTGTTTTTAAGCTTCTGTTCTATGTTACATAACTGTAAAGCTGTCAGGTCAAATTTTGTCAAGTACTTTAGGCTCTGCCCATGTAAGGCCTAAACAGATTCTACATGACTGAGAAAGCTTAGTGCAGCCGTAAGCCAACTAGCGCATCAAAACACCGACACAGAATGGACAGTGAAGTGTAAAAACTGTCCAAATTAATCTATAAATTAAACAGATGGTATGCTCAGGGATCCTGGCCACGTGTGGAGAAACCTAAGCAGACCTCTCTCACAAGAGCTCCCAGGTGAGCCCAGACACTCTGCCTCTACCTCTCAATACTTTCACTCTCCCCTAGAGTCACAAAACTATGTGACCGAAGGAAGGCTCTCAGGTAATAGGAAAAAGCAGAGCAGAAAAAAAGAGCCAATCAGTGTCATGTCCGTCTGCTTACTGTTGATGAATGCCAGTCAACTGTACCTAAATAAAACCAGAACATATTCTGTATTTGTTCTAGAATTACTATATGATTTCCACAGGTTTCTGCTACCGTTTGGGTACTTCTGAGGAACAGACTCCAAATCAAAACACAACCATTTTTGAGGTGAAAGAATTCTCAGAGAAAACAACTCAGCCAATCCAAGTCATGAGCAATCATGACTTGCAATCATTTCTTCTTCAAGGACAGGTTAGGTTTCTTTTTTAAAAAAAAAGATTTATTTATTTATTATTATCTTTACATTATTCTGCCTGCATGTGTGCCTGTAGGCCAGAAGAGGACACAAGATCTCATTATAGATGGTTCTGAGCCACCATGTGGTTGCTGGCAATTGCACTCAGGACCTTTAGGAAGAACAGACAGTGTTCTTAACCTCTGAGCCACCTCTCCAGCCCAGGTTAGGTTTCTATGCACCAATTAGCAATGCTTTCAATGTCACTCTACGCTAAGACTCCTCCCTTTCCTCCCTCACACGAGCCCTGTACTACATCCTCTCAACTCACATCTTTGCCTTACCTCTTTTTCAGCTGGGCCCCACGTCCTCGATGCCCTACATGCCTCCAAACCCTCATCTGTCCTCTGAGAGTTAAGCTGAGTGTGCCATAATGAAATAACTGAAAAGGCTACTACTCCCCAAATCCAAGCGGTGCTCAGCAAGCCCTTCCTACTCCCTGTAAAAGCTTTACGCACAGCTGGGTAAGGACTGCCTCTGGGTTTGTAGGTGGGTGGGTGGAATCTTACGTAATAAGATTTATACCTGCTGCCTCCAATAGTTGAATTGCAAACCTTGTATTTATTTGACAGATAACAAAACTAAAAACACATTTTACTTTTCAAGGGCATACACCTAGTAAGCAACAGAGGTAAACGACTTCAGTCAGTATCTGCTCTCTCTATGACAATGGCGCACCATCTCTAAAAACATAGGCATTAGGGACCCTAAGAGCATCTATCAGTAAAATCCTAAATATAAATACTCTTTTCAAAAATATTTTAAGAAATATTCTAACTAAAGTTTTATTTATCTCTTCATGTTTAAGAAAATACTTGGCACAAAGTTATCATTTAAACCTTCTGTACTGGCATTTTGTATGCTATGGGGTCTACACTGGCTAATGTCATGTGCCCTAAGAGCCAAACTGACAGAATTTAGTTGTATGACTTCAGGCAAAGATCAAAGCTATGGAACACGTAGAGGAAAAGGTTGTCTGCAGAAATGAACTGCAATCAGCTGTTGAACATGTAATAAAGGGTTTGCATCTGAGCTCAGTATAGCTGTGATCTCCACTACTAGGTAGGTAGAGGCATGAGCATCCCTTGATCAGGAGCTTGAGGCCAGCCTGGGCAACACCAAGACTCCCAACTCAAAAAAAGTTTGTATCTAAAACAGAAAAGTTACAGGCAAGTTATAATCAGCATGCCCAGAGTCCACAGGGCTAATCCACTAATACAGACAACAAAGTATTTCTAAAGCTAAAATGGCTAAACATTGGCAAACGACATGAACAGCGTTTCAACACAGAAAAAATTGACACCAAAAAATGCCAAATTCTTTAAAAGCCTACCTGCATATATACATATTTTTAAAATTACGAATAGTATCGGTATAAATGTATATGCAAAAATCTGAAAGAATATACAATGTATTGCTAACAGTATAGAATCTTCATGGAAAAAGGAGCCTAAGGAAGAACACACAAGATCACAGATTGCATTCAGCGCCTCCTTGCTCTACAGGCTCACTCTGTAGCTCAGCCTCTCCAGAATCTATGTAATAAGAGGCTGTGCCTTCATCCTACCTCTAAAGGCAGAGTATGAACTTGGGGCTCCATAGTGAAAGCAAAGCAGGACTCATAACTGAAATAAGACTCAAAGATGTTTGAAAGGAATTGCATAATAAGCACGAAATGACTGTCCCCAGGAGTGGATAATAAATCCTCCTTATGAAACCCACAACTATGAACAAGATACAGAGAATGCTTTACACTCCTGACACACTGTAAAGTCTAACAATTTAATAAATGATCTTACGTACAGAAAAACATGAGCTGCAACTGACACGTCCACTTAAATACTGGCTTGCTCCCTCTGGCTTACTCAACCTGCTTTCTTATAGAACCCAGGATCACTAGCCAGGAATGGCACCACCCACAATGGGGGGGGGGGTCCCTTTACCCACAGATTTTTGTTCGTTTTTTGTTATGTTTGTTTATTTTTTGTTTCTGTTCGGCAGGGTTTCTCTGTGTAGTTAATGGCTGTCCTGGAACTGGCTCTGTAGACTAGGCTGGCGTCAAACTCAGAGATCCCCCTGCCTCTGCCTCCTGTGTGCTGGGATTAAAGGCGAGCGCCAGCACTGCCTGGGTTCTCTTTGAGAAAGGATCTCAGCTCTGCAGCCCAACCTACCCCAGAACTATGAAGTCCAGGCTGGCCTCGGTCTCACAGCCACCCTCCTGTCAGCTTCCTAAGAGCTGGATTAGAAGTGTAACCTATGGTCCCCAGCACTTAGCTGTGTTTTCCACTTGTGAGTCTAAGTAACAGAAATAAAACCAATAAAAGGAATGCAAAGTAAAACCACACTGAGATTCCATCTCACTCTAATCAGAAAGGGTATCACCAAGAAAACAACAAATGCGCTGAGGTGCCAAGGAGAAGCGGTGGGAATGCAGGTGTGGAAACTCCTGGAAAACAACTAAAAGAGAGCTCTCATATGATCCCGCCTTCTCAGCAATTCCTGGTTATACACCAAAGGAATTTAGGTCAAAATACCACAGAGACCAACACACCCATATGTATCACAGCCTTTTAAATAACCTATTGTACAGAATTAACCTAGCTACCCACCGACAAATGAATGGGTAAAGTGGTCTATACGCACAATGAGGTATTATTTAGCCATAAAGAAGAATGAACATTCATCATTTGCAGGAAAATGGATGGAACTGGAAATGATGACAAGTAAAATAAGACATTTTTTTAAAAACAAAATTTCAAATGTTCAAGTTTACCAATGAAGACTCAGGAGCCAGGTGTTGGGATGAAAATCTGCTCTCTCAGAGAGGCAGAGAGCGCACCAGCTGACCTTCCTACTCAGTCAAAAAGTCCCATAAGGAAAAAGGCCTTTCTCCTTCTCCATGTTGTCTTAATCAACCCCCCAACTCAAGGTCCTTCTTTCTCATGTTTACTTATTCACCCCCGGTCAACCGGCTACTTGCTCAGCCTCTTGACCTCTGGTGGGCTTTATTTGGCTCTTCAGAAAGCTCTCCGGTATGTGCTAGAGCTGAGCCATGCCATAACTACTTGTTTACAATAAACAGAAAGCTCTTGGGAGTAAAGGTGTGTGCTAAGACTGAGCCACGCAAGAAACAGGGTTTTCCAGTTCAGTCTTGGGGTTCACAATGTGATCAAATATCCTGCAACAAAGACAGGCTAAAAAAGATATCATAGTGTTTCTTCTTATACATAGAATCTTTATTTAAAAAAAGACATGAAGCAGGCATGGTAGCACATGATTAAATCCCGGCACTTAGAAGATAGAGGCAATAGGATATTTGTGTATTTGAGGCCAGCCTGGTCTACATATAGTGTTCCAAGCTAGCTAGACTGTGAGACCCTGTCAAAATAAATAAATAAATAAAACTTTAAAAAAGACAGTGGCACAGGCCTGTAATCCCAGCATTCAGGGAGGCAGACAGGCAGATCCTCATGAGTCTGAGGCCAGCCTGGTCTACAAATCAAGTCCAGGATAAGTCTTCAGAGAAATCCTGTCTCAAAAAACAAAAAACTAACAAACATGGACATAGAAGAGAGACTTTGGGAGACAGAGGAGGCATGGGGGAATGAGTCTGACCAAAGTACATAGTACATACATGTTTGAAAATATCATAAATGAAACCTATTTTTAAATTAATCAACATTTTAATTTAAAAAAATCAGGACTAATCTAAAGCAAGAATACAGACACTTCAGGATACAAGAGGTATAAAAATGACTACTATGACTTATTTTCAATTTTAAAAACTTGTATTTTCACTGGGCACGGTGCCGCATGCCTGCAATCCCAGCACTCAGGGAAGCAGAAGCAGGCGGATCTCTGTGAGTTAGAGGCCAGTCTGATCTACAAAGTGAGTCCAGCACAGCCAAGGATACATAGAGAAACCCTGTCTTGAAAAGCCAAAAAAGAAAAAGAGAGAAAGAAAGGAAGGAAGAATGGAAACTTGTACTTTCTCTACATAAATACACACACTACTGAAAAGGGAAGGTTTTTATTTTTCAATGAGAAATCTACACATTGTGTTTATACTTCAAAAAAAATCAAAAGCTTTGGTTGACATAGTATAGATAAACACAATTTTTAAAATAAGAAAGGAAAGGGCTAGCAATGGCTCAGTTAAGATCGCTGGCTGCTCTTCCAGAGAACCTGAGTTCAATTCCCAGCACCCACATGGCAGCTCACAACTGTCTGTAACTCCAATTCCAAGGGCTCTGACACCCTCACAGACATACATGCAAAACATCACTGCACATAAAATAAATATAAATCAATTTTGTGGGGGGGAAGGAAATTATTGCTTAATGTACGTCAACAAAATGTTCTATGGGAGGTACATGTGACGACATAAGGGAGATAAAAGCAACACTAAGGTTCAATGAAGACACCCAGAAAACCCTAACTTCAGTAATGATAATAACTCTCCTCTAGGTATATTATCACATGTAATTCTGCCACAGGCATTTTCAGCAAAGTGTGGCATTACTTTTATCACTTAGACATTAAATGTCCCTCACAGGCTCATGTGTTTAAAATCTGGTCCCCAGAGCTGGAGAGATGGCTCAGAGGTTAAGAGCACTGGCTCTTCTTCCCAAGGTCCTGAGTTCTATTCCCAGCAACCACATGGTGGCTCACAACCATCTATAGTGAGATCTGGTTCCCCCTTCTGGTGTGCAGGCACACATGCAGGCAGAATGCTGTATAAATAATAAATTAATAGCTCTTAAAAGCAATCTGGTCCCCAGTTGGTGGCACTTTGGGAAGTTGTGGAACCTAGCTGGGGAGCAGCTGAGGGTCTGTGTGCAGTCTCACCATCTCTACTTCCTGGCCTGCCAAGAGAAGAGAAGCAGTTACCTGTCCACCAGCATGACGAGCCTCCCCCACACCTTCCACACCATGAGGGGCTGTATCCTGTCAGCTAGAGGCCAAGACAAATCCTCTTCCTTCAAGTTTCTTCTGGCAGGTATTTTGTCAAAGTAAAGTAACCAATCAACTACACTTTCAGAGCTGAGGAAAATGAGGCCTCAAGAGTTATGTATCTTAACAACAACAAAATCAGACAGACAACAACAACAAAGCAAAGTCCAAGTTCAAACTTTCACTTGTTGCCTTCACTGTGAAATCACTAGAAAAGACATACTGTACAGGGTCGGCGTAAGCACCTCAAATGCATCTAGAACCAATCTAAGCTTAAAACTGTGTGTGTGTTATTTGGCACGTAGAATTCCTTGTTAGCACAGTTCAGTACTTTATACAAAGATATACTTTTACAGATGATATAAAACAAACTCACTATTTTTCCCTTCATTGTGATTAATTCCTAAATTGGACTCTGACTTTATCGATCTATTAATATTATGACTCTTCCAGCTACCAAAAACACTGCAAACTTCCATATTCAATCAATTTCCTTTTTTTGTCCATCAATTATTTTCATTCTTACTCCTCTTCATGCTGTTATGGACCAGCCCCAACTGACCTCCTGATACTTAAAATTCTTCTCCTTCCTGGGTCTACAGGATAATACGTTTTCCCAAGTCTCCTTTCTTCCAGCAACGGGACCCCACCTGTGCACAGTCCACATGCTAGGAGCATGCCTCCCCACACCCTGCATCTCAAAACCTTTAGGAAAAATCTCATCTACTGTTCAAGACCAAGTTCAACCACTACTATTCCATAAAGCACTTCTGGTCTTATACAGAATTAATGTATCCTTTTGTATGGCCCTCACCACTGTGCATAGTTTACTACAGGACAGTACTTAACTGTATGTCCCAGCCATAAAAGTAAGTTTCTGAATTATAGCACATTTACCTGTTTGTCCTCAAATAAGTCTTTAAGTACTTAATACAGTGAATTTCCAAATTAAGCTATTTTTACACTTCCAAAGTTACAAATAAAGTATAACATGCAACTTGGCACTCTAAAAAAAAAAAAAGTTTTCTAAATTGATTTGTTCCTAATTTGCATTTTCAAAAAATTTATATTTGTATTTTAAGGAACTTTTAAAGTTCTAATTCAAAACGCTTCATTAAACTATAGACTTCTCTCAATGAAATGGCCAGTTTCTTTATATCCTACAACATAAAAGAGATACCCAATGGTTGCTTAATAACTGAAAGCTATCTTCGCTGTAGTCTAAAACTAAACAATATAGCATTCTAACCAAAATCTTGTTTGTTATTGTGGGGTTTTTTTTTTGTTTATTTGCTGTTTTTTGAGATATGATTTCTCTGTGTAGCCTTGGCTGTCCTGGACTTTGCAGACCAGGCTGGCCTCGAACTCAGAGACATCTTCCTGCCTCTGCCTCCCCCAGTGCTGAGATTACAGGCCTACAGCACTGCACCTGACTTCCGCTAACTATTCTTGCTGTCTATGCTGTTTATCCACTCTAATGTAACAACTGAAAGCCACAGTCAGCAATATGACTATCACAATCTTTCTAGCACAAAGAACAGGTTACACACACACTTAAACTCCAACGATTATTTTTGATGTTTAACACAAATTCTCAACTTTTACCTTACTACCTTCAAATCATACCTTTCCCTTCATGAATTCCACCCCTGAGTGATGTTGTCTTTGAAAGAACTACAAAATACCTTCTTCTTTTTTTTTTCTTATCGAGACAGTTTCTCTGTGTAGACTTTGCTGTCCTGGACTCCTTGTAGACCAGGCTGGCCTCGAACTCAGAGATCCACCTGCCTCTGCCTCCCGAGTGCTGGGATTACAGGTGTGGGTCATGGAGCCCAGCTACAAAATACCTTTTTACAAATGAGGCTTACGAAATTTAGACCTTAAAACTTCAGGGCTAAAGAAACAAAGAAGTATGGTATGTGCCTGAGATCATCCTGAACAAAATAATCATGCCATCCCTCTCCCCCTCCTTCTCCCTTTTTCCTCCCCCCCTCCCACACACACTTGAAAGCTTAAGGAGAAACATTCCATTTTGATTTCTTAGCCACTTGTAACATACTGCTGAAAATCTTAAGCAACCTTCAAGATAAAGAGCACACCCCATCATTTCCAAACTCCTCAATAAAACACAACTGTCCCAAATTTGGGATCTACTCTGCCCTTACAGAATCACTGTAAAAGTATCTTTTGATTTTAAGTTTGCGAGAAGATACAATCTTACCTCCCTCCTTTAATAGGTCCAAACTGGTCACCTATTGTCCCTTGGCTTACAGTTTTCCTTACTTGAATCTCCTAAACAGGGGCTGAGGCTTAAGTAAGAGCCTTTCCCCTCTGCAATTTTGCCTACTGAACAAGCACTATTAGGACGCATAGGGTTTCTGCCATGGTAGGCAAGTAGTCAATTTTTAGGAGTTTAATTTATTCACACGGTTGACAGGGAATGTTTGCTTTCCAGAGTAGACATTTTCAATCACTGGAGGCACTCTACAGGATGGGTACAACCTACAGCGATCTCACTCCTCTTCCAATATCAAAATGACTAAGAACCAATCTTTTGGAACCAAAAAGTACACAGGTGCAAGTTTAATTTATGATCATTGGTGTGGCAGGTGACTCACATAGGCTCTCACCAAACTGATCCTCTTCATCAATTTAAAGACGAATCCACCATGACAGCCACTATGTCTACGCCTGACTGCCCCGTTTTACCATCATTTGTACTGAAGTCTTACTTCCTTTGTAATGAAGTCCTCTCAAGCACCTTTCACCACGCCCTCCATTCTAAACGAGCAAGATTAAAGGTAAATACAGACACAAATATGTGAACCAAATCTATTCCATATTAGTTATTAATAACTCTTCTTGTAAATACTTCATAGAACAAGATATGGTTTGAACAGATCACCTACAGGTCCTACGATGTGTGTATAAGTAAATAATAAATGAATAAATAAATTTTAAAGCGCACCAAATCCAGAGCCATTAGAAGATCCCCCCCTAGGGCTCATGAGTACGTATTATGCAACAACCAGAGATCCAGATGTTAATCCCTGTTGTGATGCAATGATAAAATTCAAGGGTATGATCCATTGGAGAAGCCCATTTACAAATTTAACCAGGAATTACTATATGCTCAAGAATCTTAGGAAACGAGAAACTAACAGTTCGGAGACAATTACATTAAAACTCTTCCTCTGGGTGATCTTTTCGCTGCGTATCCCTCCTTTCCCAGTCCCCTACAAAATCCTCACGCAGCGTTTCAATTTAGGCGTTAGAAGGTCGGCCTGAAGGGGGAAGGGAGACCTGCATCAGGTGGTTATCTCAACACGTACTTTTCATGAGCTACCCGCGTAAATTTCCAGAAGGGAGGCATGTATTTCATCATCCTTTCCCACGCACAATCATCGTAGTAAAAACGTGATCCAGACCCCGGAGGCATAAACCACCCGGGACTCTCCATCCTGCCCTCCCCGGTGGCCTAGGCCTCTCGGAGATCTGCGGGATGGACGGACAGAACGGCCACGACCGGGATTCCGGAGGGGCCAAGGCTCATTCAATACCGAAGCCGGGGCGGCGGGCCGCGAGCGAGGTGCCGTGCCGAGCACCGTGGGAGCCGGCGGCGCGGCCGACCCGAGCCCGCACCCCCACCCGCGCGGGGCCCGCCACCCCGAGCCCGCCCGGGCTCCCCGGGAGGCCGCGGCCGCGACCCCGGCGTGCCCGCACACAAGATGGAGGCCGGCGGCCCTGGGGTCGCCGCCGCCCCGAGGACGCCCGCGGCCCGGCCTCGCCCGCCCCGCGCCGCCGCGCACTCACCTCGGCCGCGCCGCGGGGCCCGAAGGCGGAGCGCGAATGAATGAGCCGCCGCTCCGTCGGCCGCCGAGCCCCGGGGACGCGCGGCCTCGTCGCCGCTCGGCCGCAGCCCACCGTCCGTCCGCCGGCGTGACGCACTGGCGCCGCGGCGCGCCCACCTCGAATCCCCCCGCCCGCCCGGCCGCCTCGTGCGCCGCGGCGCCGCCGCCCCGGGAGCCGCCCCGCCCCAGGGCCGCGGCCGCCCGCAGGTGCGCGCCCGCCGCCCGCAGCTCGCCCGATCGCTCGGGCAGTCTTATTAAAGAGTGACCTTGGCTTAGCCGGGAATAGAAGCGCGTAAGCCGGCGGGGGCCTCGCGCCGAGCTCGCCGGCTCCTTTAAGGTGGACCTGCGCCGCATCCCCCGGAGCCCCACCACGGGCCTCTGGAAATTTCGCCGGGGTGGGCGCGGCCTCCGGGCTGGGGACCGGGATGCTCGGCCGACCTGGGCACGCCAGCCCCCACCTCCGCCACCTCCTGACCCCCGGGGACGCGCCGGGGAGGCGACAGGATCGTGCAGGAGGAGCCCGTGGCGCACACTTTAAGTCTGCAGATAAGGACCTAGCTCGGCCCTGCGCTGACCTTTGCTACGTGACAAACTAACCTGACCCCAGAGAGCCTGCGCCATCCTCTCCCCCAACCCCTTTCCCTCACCTCATCCCTTAGGAGATCCAGGGCCTTTTGCTAATTACACCCTTTGGAGAAAAATAAGTTCTTCTTTGTATAATACATGCTGTTGTAGAAATAGATTTAGTACAGATGCACAGCAAAATAGCATTTGCTTGTAAAAACTTGGTTTTCATGTAAACTGAGAAATAAATTCATCTCTATTCCTGGGAAGTATTTACCAATCACAACACTGATATCTTAAGGACATAATTGATACTTAAAAAGAATACTTTTTCACGTAGACCTATTTAACTCCCACTTATTTTTATAAATGGACTTTAAAAAAAAAGATTCATTTATTTACTGTGTGTACAGATTTCACTCTGGTGGTTGTGAGCCACCATGTAATTGCTGGGAATTGAACTCAGGACCTCTGGAAGGGCAGCCAGTGCTCTTAACCTCTGAGCCATCTCTCCAACCCCATAAATGGACTTTTTATACCTCCAGGTGCACATAATCAACTTCACGTGTTATGTTTGTAATAACTTATCAGAAATCTTGAATTACATATTTTTTAGTGAAAGTTAACAATGAATTAATAACCAAGCAAGAATTCTGAATAGTTGGGTTCCAGCCCCTGGTTCATTGTGAATGAATAAAGTTATATAACTGCTGGATTATCATTTCTAGACCTGTTTGTGAGCAGCAGCCCCCAGGGTAAGCACAGTTGCCACTCTGTGAAGTTAACTTTTGTTTTTCTTGCTCAGGCACCCCTCCCTCCCATTGTTGAAGACTCTGAGGTCTTGATGTAAACCTAGCCAGAGTGTGACTGGCTGTTAAATGACATCAGTGTGCAGGACCGTGTGCCTGGAACACCTATCCCCAAAGCCTGCTCACTGAGATGGAAATGGAAAGAAAGGCTCAGGGACCCCCAGCACACAGATAAACCTGCCTTCTTTCATGTGGCAAGTGTTCTCTCTGCTGGGACCCAAAGTGCTAGCTTCCACACGTCTGGATGAGTGAAGCTATCTTAAATGAGGAGACCTTCCACACACTAAGCTTTAATGGTTGCTGATAAACATGACCCAGAATAGAGGCCATCTGGTTCACTGGGGAAGAAGGATTCCTAATGTGTAAAATGATGGCTAGTGCTTCAGCCTGCTGATAACTGCCCCTCACTCTCCTGGTCTTTGTATTAATTAATCAATTATCAAAATCATCTTTCCGTTGCATACTCTTGTGACTCCCCATTTACATAAGAGGAAACTAAGGCACACAGAAAAGCTGAGTAATTTGCTTACTGTCACACAGCTAATGACCCTGGCCTTTAGATCACATGCCCTTAAGCAAAATTCTGTACTATCATCATCTGACTGAAGTTTGCGGCAAAACTGTTTGAACAAATTTCTCATTTAGCACCAAAGAGAAAATGAAACCTTTGGTTAGAAAACTTGTAATATTTCCCCAGGGGCTAAAAAGATGGCTCCGCAGTTATAAGCACTTGCTGCTCTTTCAGAGAACCTGGGTTCAATTCCTGACACCCACCTGGTAGCTCACATATAGTTCCAGGGGTCCAGCATTCTCTTCTGACTGTTGTGGGGTATTCACCAGGGAAGACCACTCAGACACGGCTTAAGCCAATAGAAAGTCTTTGTGAGCCAACTGGCAACTACACTGGATGTTCAAGATCCCAGTACAGCACTGAGTCTTTCTCAGCATGAGCTTTATTTTTATTTTGGTTTTGGTTTTTCCAGACAGGGTTTCTCTATATAACCAGGCTGCCCTGGAACTCGTTCTGTGGACGAGGCTGGCCTTGAATGCAGAGATCCACCTGCTTCTGTCTCCCAGGTTCTGGGATTAAAGACATGAGCCACCATTGCTTTCAAGCACAAAACCATACATACTTCAGTTAACAAGAACAAAACCAGGCAGAATCGGAACTACAGAAGCCTAAAAAGGTTAGTACATTTAGATTCCTTCCCAGAATTATAGTCTTTTCTGGATTAGGTTTTTGTTTTGACAGGTGATGTTGTCTATGTGCTGAGTTTTGTGGCCTGAATATTACTGCCATCATGGAGTCAGTTGAGCTAAGGTCTGGGAGCCTGTTACACTGGCCTCCATGGGCCACCAGACATGTGAGTGCTGTGTGTACATATGTGCAGTCAAAACACTCCATGATTTTGAAGAAAATGTGTAAGATTTCCTCAGGTGCAGAGTCTATTAGTGTTTGAAAACCACATATTCCTTTTCACGTCTTTTTAGGGCAAATAGCTCTCCAAACTTTTCTGGGTGAAGAGGAGGGTTCCAACAATTAAAAGCCTTATTTACATTTATTGCATAAACGGAAGCAAACATGTTTCTTCAGAAAATAGTCATCATCTTCAACTGTCTGCTCTGCTGTTAAAAGGTGGGCTTGAGATTCGTTGTAGTGTTCATTGTAGTAAAGTCGTGGAGAGAAATTTAATGGTCGAGGGGCTACAAAGCCTTTAAAACATGGCTAGTCTGTTAACTAGTTGGCTAGTAACATCGGTGTGGAAGTGGGGAGGCAAGCTTCTCCTCTTCTTCACGCTCCTTTCACATCACAGTGTGCTCTGGGGTTTTCTCTGTCAACCGCTACTGACACTTGCCTGTTTCTGTTTTCTGAGTCTAACTTTGAAACTGCGCACTGGGAAAAAATAAATAAAGAAAAGAACCCGAAGAACAGGATCTATAACAAGTTTGAGAAGCCCAGATGCCCTTGTTTCTTCACATTTGACTTGGTTTAATGAGAGTTTAGGAATCAGAGCCCTCTGTTAAACTGAGTTTTGGATTTAAGAGGAATGGTCTTTGGTACTGTCAACATTGCTAATGAAATATTAATACAGATTTACATCCATAGTAGATACTACAACATCCATTCCCAGTTTTGTTGATTTTAGGGGGTGGAGGGCACTATATTGTTCTGTGTGAGGCTGTGTGACTTCCAGGGAAACTCTTTAACAAACATCTCTTCACCCCTGATATGGCACAAACAACAGACCAAAGAAATAATTCTGCCCTGGCCTAGTTTACAAGGTAAAGCAGCGAGCTGACTGAGGTTCCTTACAGGAGCATGGTGAGTGGCAGGCCAGATTTTAGCCAGTTTCATCAAAGGGCTCCTCTCCCACAGCCTGACAACTTACTTTAAGCCCTAGTGAGAAGCTTAATTTTTTTGCAAGTCTCCTCAGCCTTGAAAGTTGATTTCTTTAGCTTCCTGAGTTTTAGAAGCCTCTCTCTTTCCTGGGGAAGTGAATGACTTAATTTAGAGGAAACGACTGTGCAAGAGGTAGCCAAGCCCCCTGCTAAAACTATTTTGCTCCCTGGGGTCATCTTGCAGGTGGGATAGCTACAAGATGGAGGGAAAGCCTATGAGATGTAAGCAGAAGATTCTTAGCTTTGGCTTCTAGGAGCCATTTTGTCTTGTTTTGTGTTTCTGATTTAACTAAATAAATAAATAAACGGACAGGCTTTACTAGGATAGTGACACAGACCTTTAATCCCAGAACTCTGGAAGCTAAGGCAGGTAGATCTCTTGTGAGTTCCAGACCATCCTGGTCTACACAGCAAGCAAGCTCCAGGCCAGGCAAGGCCACACAGAGTCAACTTTACCTTTGCCTGTTATATTATTTCATTTTGCCTGTGCAGGAGCAGCCCTGTTATCCAGACAAATGCTTAATTTCGGTGCCTATTAGCACACCGAAGGGCACGCCAGCCTCCAGGCGCTCTCAGCAGCATAAATGCCCATAGCAGAAGCTGTGCTGGCACCCTGGTTCTTCTGCTCTTCTCGCCACACCCCCTACCCTAAACTTCTCCAGCTTCTACCTCCCCTTCCCCAAGCTTCTCCTTCTTATATAAGCCTGCCATTCGCCTACCTGAATTCTCTCTCCCTCTCTTGCTCTCCCACCCTCTCTCTTCTCTCGTGGTCATGGTCAATCTACTACTTTCTCTTCCTCTTCTGGACTCTTGCCGATGCCTCTGGCTGTTCTTTCCCTCATAGCTACAATAAAAACCTTCCCCTCACCCATACCTTTGGAGCCATCATGTCCTCAGTTTATACATCTGATGCCAAAACCCTCAGCTTATACACATGGCCATCATTTATGGCCATGAGAACTAAATTCATCTAAGTATTCAGGGACCAAGACCATGTCAAGGAACTGCAGTGTCAATTTCAGGCAAATACTTCTGCTTTTCTCTGTTGCTTGCCAGATGCAATCAGATGCAATCAGAGCTAATACTCAATCAAAGTCAATACTATGTCTTCCATATAGCTAGAAAAAAATACTAATGTAGCTATACCAGATAATACACAGTATTCTTTGGTTTTGCTACTATATTAAGTGTTGTGGTTTGAATCACAGTGCTTTGAACATTTGATTTCTATCTGGTGGCATTGTTTTGGAAAACTGTGGAACCTTCAGAACGTGGGTAGAACCTTGCTGGAAGAAGTTGGTTGGGGCAATCACTTTTGGTGTCGCAGGCTCCCAAGTTTAAGAAACGAGACCCCGAGACATCTTTTGTCTGTTGTACCGAGCAGCAGGCTCTGCTGAATATTCTCTTATGTAATGGAGCAGAGCTTTTTATACTACTTTGTTTTTCTTGTCTCCCATGTGTGGTGATTTACATTCTGATTGGGTGCTTTAAATTACTGGGCAGTGAATGAAGAAATGTGAAGCTATCAGTACACTCAAGGACACTGACCAGCTGGAGGGGCTATTTCCTGCTCTCTTCCTTCAGCTGGTACAGGGTGGGCCTACTATAGGGACAGGCCTTGAAACTTCATATCAGTCCTAGGTCCTCGATTTGCTTCCTAGGTGTGGATGCAGAGTGGACACCCAGCCTACTGCCACTGAGAAGCATTCTTCCACCGGTAAGATGAGCTAATTCAAGCTAGATTAGAGTTTGTAAGTGCAGGTGTATGGGGCCAGGGAAGCTGCCCTGCAGGGGGAGACTGAAAAGTGAGGAGGGGGAGAGAAAGGTGGAGATAGAGGGAGGGAAAGAGATGGAGACAGGGGAAAAGCGGAAAACCAAAATGTCTGGATTATATAGGAAAGCTCCAGGCCCTGGGTTAGAAAGTTCAGAATATAGGGTGGGGTATGCCAGCCATGCCCTGTAACAAATAGGGACTGAGGGATGCTGGGAGAATCTGGAGACCAGGAAAAGAACTAAGCTGAGTGAGACACTGTCTTCCAGAATGAGTGCTACAGTGCTCACTGCCTGCTTTGTGGTGATGAGGACACTCATTGCAGCTTCCAACTGCAGAAAAGATGCTTTGCCTGGACCCAGCTGAAACACCACCTCAGCGAGCTCTCTCCCCATTCCTGCCTTCTGTCCTACAGGTGCTGGAGATCAAACCCAGGGACCAGGAAAAGTTACCACCAGCCAGGTACTTAAACAACAGCTGACTAGAATGATTCCTTCCCTCGATGTTGTAACTCAACACTTGACAAGAGCTATGGAAGGAAGGAAGGAAGGAAGGAAGGAAGGGCTTATTCTCACTCGGTTCGTCGTGGCAGCGAGAGCTTGTGGTGGCTGGTCATGGTCACAGCAGAGCCACAGCCAGGAAACATCTGGTGCTCTGTGATAGGCATTCGCTCCGCTGATGAAATGAGCCAGTTCAAGCCAAGTTAAAGTCTATAAAAGCAGGTTTAATGGGGGCAGCTCTCGGGTGGGTTCACTAACCTCACAGGAGGAGGTAAGGGGAGTCGCCAGGGGCGGGGGCCAGAGAGAGAGAGGGAAAGGAACGGAAAGGTCTGGATTATATTGTAAAGAGCCTCTAGAGCAGAGGAAGCCCAGCCCCTCGGTTCACCTCCAGAAGGAGATTGCACATTTTTAAAGGATGGGAACACAAGGCAAGGGGGAGCCGGGTGGGCTACTGCATTGACCAATCACATTTTGACACAAGGGGTTAAAACAAGGGATGGCTGCATCTTTCCAGGTCACCTGCAGTCACAGCCTCTTTCAGGAAGAGAACATCTGTCCTGTGGAGCTAGAGCTGTCTGGTCAAGTACTGAGAACTGCACTCAAGTCCTCTGTAAGAGCAGTATGGACTCCTAACTGTCTCTCTAGCCACTCCTGCATGACTCTAGATCAGCAGTTCTCAACATGTGGGTTGAGACCCCCCCCCACAGGACTGAATGTCAGATATCTAGCATATCACATATGTAAATCACATTTCATAACAGTAGCAAAATTATAGTCATGAAATAGCAACGAAATAATTGTATGGTTGGGACTCTGCACAACATGCCAAACTGCACGGCATTAGGTCACAGCATTAGGAAGGTGGAGAGCCTATCAAATTGACAATATTAGCCATCACAGTGACCTTCTTCTGATTGGTGCTTATTTCACACCTCATTTGCATACAAGTACAGCCAATATTCAGAGAAGAGATCAAGGTGCATTGTTCTGAGCTTTGCTTGGGCTGCTGCCTCAGGCATGAACTGACTCAGGCTTCCACTGCTCTGCCCATCCCCACTACCACCAACCACACACACACACACACACACACACATAGCCTGTAGCTGTCCGGGACTCAGTCATGCTTCAGCCTCTAAGACTCCATGCTGCTGTTCCGAGACCCACCTCTTCTGGAGAAGTGCCGCTGCCAACCCTGAGACCTGTGGGACTTGTAACACTTCTCAGGGCATTCCTGGGAGTTATCAACAAGCTGCTGGTCAGTGTCCGCTGCCACCAAGAGTTCAAATCTTTATCTTGCTTTTGTTTGCTTTATCTTGCTTGCAGTTTGTTGTCCATCACTGTGGTAAACGCCATGACCAAAAGCAACACGGGAGAAGGAAAGGACTTATTAATTTCATTTATGACTCCCCCCTCCCCCCGTCCATTGCTGAGGGAGCCAGGAGCTGAAGCAGAGATTATGGAGGACGCAGCTCACTGGCTTGCTCCTTGTGGACTGCTCAGCTTGCTTTTTTTATACAACCAAGGGCCTGGCCCTTCTTCAACTTTTTTTTTTTTAATGTATATGGATGTGTGTTTTGCCTAAATGTACATATACGTAGCGCATGCATGCCTGGTGCTCACTTAGGCCAGAAGATGACATCAGATGACCTGGAACTGGAGTTACAGATATTTGTCAGCCACCACGCAGGTGCTGGGAACAGATTCCAGGTCCTCTGAAAGGGCAGGCAGTGCTCTTAATCACTGAGCCAACTCTCCAGCCATGCCCTACTGCATTTAGTCACACTTGCTTCATGAGTGTGTGAGGGGTGTCGTTTACTTGATCCAGGGCACTTTGAGAGTGGGTACAGCACTTAGAAATATGGTCCCCTTTGCCCTAACTATTAACTGCTTGTAACTCCTGAGGTCGGGGTGGGACTTTATAATCCTACCCACCCACTCTTTCCACCCAGGAAAGGATATTGATGGGCTCAGGCTTGTGCCAGTTGCCACGCAGAGTTCATGGGGTGGAACAGCTGTGCCAGGTCAGAAGACACTGTTCCAGAGCACTCCTCCTCATCTTCTAGCTCATGTAGCCTTTCTGCCCCATTTTTTAAAATGTTCTGAGCCTTGGGGTTATACAGATGCTTCATTTCACATGGAGCACCCAGCACTCACTTATTCTAAGCACTTGGACCAGTCGCGAGTCTCTACACTAATGTTTGCCCTCTGCACACAGAAGATTCTCTGCCCTAGGTACAGAGCAGCACTGATGTAGACACATCTTTTGAAATGTCTGTTATATAAAGCAGTGTACCAAGCAGGCCCTGTGACAGACTTTTGTGACAAACAGCACACACAGAGTCAATAGGAAGCTGGCCTGTAATACAATGGCTTACTTCAGGGCATATAATGTCAAGAAACAGAGACAGTAATTTTTTAAGAAAGTCCCACTCAGCCATTGTAAGGAACCCTGAGGACATCGAGGGGGAAGGAGTTGCTCATCAGATGTGTGTACGTTATAGAGGGCAATCTGGTGAGGTGATAGTGAGGATGTAGAGAAATACATGGATTCTGGAGCTCAACAGTGGAGCCAGCAGAGCTTGGTAAAATGTGTAATGTGACAAGCAGTCCCACTAGGTTTCTGCATTGAGCCACTGGGTAAATACTGGTGCTACAGAACTAGGAAACATAAATCACTGCAGATTGGTAGATGTGGGAGGGTGTTACTCATGAACTGTGTTTTTTGTTTTTTGATTTTTATGTGTTGTGAGACATCGTATGTCTAAGTGGAGACATGTGACATAGTGATGCCTCAGAATGCAGCTACTGGGAGTCATATGACCTTAAGAAGAAGTAGACTATCATCAGCACTGCCATGGCAAACTGGGACCGTGAAATGAAGGAGAGAATAGGAGAGAACCCATTCCAGACGAAGGCTCACAAGAACCAAAGAACACATGCACAGAGGCAGAAGTGTGGCTAGAGAGACTGTAGAAAGAATGTTGCCATGGAAGCCAGAAGAAAGCTGGAGTTCAGTCATAAGCAGAGTAAAATACTCCCTTCAAAATTATCCCTATCAGCTAGTGAAAGATGAGCACAAAGACCTGGCTGTAAGGCTTTAAATGTATCTTAGATGGTGGTTTGAGTAAGAAGTGTCCGCCTGAGGCTCACAGTTTTAAATGCTTGTCTCCCTGTTGGTGGCATGATTACGGGACTATGGAGCCTTGCTGGAGAAATCATGTATCTAGGGCCAGGCTTTGTGGGCTTAGGTCTCTCTCCCTCCCTCCCTCCCTCCCTTCCTCTCTCTCAGTTTCCTCTGCCATGAGGATTCTATCCCTCTGGAACCATAAGTTAAAATAAAGAATTTTTCCCCCTAAAGTTGCATTTGGTCACGACATTTTATCACAGCAACAGAAAATAGCTAATATAATCTGTAATGGGAAAATATTGATGGTAGAGAAAGGAAGAAGAAACCTAATTAAGACATTGTTGGTATGTCCACACAATAGAATGTTGTGTGGTTTAAATCACATCTCTGAAGAATGACATGAGAAAATTTTAAGTAAGAAAGACATCCGCTGAAAATTATGATTCCATATTTTTATTTTAAAATAATGCTTAATAATATATGCGTTAGGCCAATCACAGTAACTGTTGTATGCTTGTAATCCCAGCACTCGGGAGGCTGAGGCAGGAGGATCAGGAATTCAAAGTGAAGCTTTGAGGTCAGCAACCTGGACTACATGAGACCCCTCCCCCCACATCTCAGACAAAAGGCGAACAGTAGACAGAGACAGACACAGCAGACACAGACAGACACAGCAGACACAGACAGACACCGATTTGGTGCCTTTCATCGCTGTGACACAAGTATTTTAGCAAACCAACTTAAAGGAGGAGGACTGCATTCTGGCTCACCGTTTGAGAGTGTGCAGTACATGGTTCCATGGTCACGTGGCTCCCTTGCCTCTGGCCAGCTGTGATACAGAGCAGTGTTGCAGGGAGTGTGTTGGAGCAATGCTGTTGATTTCTTCCCCGGGGGGGAAGCACAAGGTGGACTTTCCAAGGCCACCCCCTGGGGTATGTGTGCACTGTGTGTAGTATACTCTTCCGTGCTGAACATGTAATTCTTTTACAATAAGAACATTTTTCATTGTGTTTCAGTTAAGGAATTTGTGGTACAAGCCAGGCATGGTGGCCATGCCTTTAATCCTGGCACTCGGGGAAGCAGAAGCAGGAGGATCTCTGAATTTGAGGCCAGCCTGGAACTGACTGAGTTCCAGGACAATCAGGGCTGTTACACAAAGAAACCATGTCTGGAAAAACCAAAAAGGAAAAAGGAAAAGGAAAGAAACCTGTGGTACATATCACATAGCATGCAGTGATTAAGTATGCATATGGAGGCTGAACAGCAGCCTGGAAGAAGTCTGGGTATGCTCTCGTGCCAAGTCATAACAGGTTCTGCTTATGCGGAAAGGGGCGGGACAAAGACTTCGCAGATAAAGTCAGGCAGGAGGGGTGGTGGAGGCAGATAGCATTTGTAGCTGCTCAGTGGGGAAAGAGCAGAATGAGTCCAGGTTTGGGCAAAAGTGGTGTGGCATGTGGAGAAGGGCGAGGGCGGGAACTGGGCTAGAGCAGGGAGACCGGGATGCTGCTTGGGAGTCTTCTGTGGCTGCTGCCTGGCATCTCCCTCATCTCTCCGTCAGGCGTCTCCCTCCCACAGGGACGGAGAGGTAGAAGCCCTGCCCTGCCTGATGGTTATAGTTAAGGAACTGCTTTCCAGTCCTTGGAAGAAAAGGTTGGAAGGGATTTATACTTCTAAGATGTTTTAAATAAGCGCTCAGAAGAAAGGATATTAAGGGCCTGTGGCCAGGTGGGGGCTGGAGCACATGGCACATTCTTTTGTCAGCCCTGAGCTTTTCAAGGTGTCCCGGGTCATCCTGGGGACACTGCCTTAGGCTTCGAGAACAATGCCACAGCTTGGTCCAGTGTCTTAGGGCAGGAATCTGGATGGAGGTATTTGTGCCAAGAATCTCAGTTCTAATTGCCAAGATGTCAGACACAAACACACTCAAATGGAGACAGACCCAGGACAGCTGAGTAGGCCCTCTTTCTGTTCAAGGAAGTAATGTCTGCTTTAATTGTCCCTGATGCCCCAGCAGAGCCAGCTCAGAAGAGAGATCCTGGGAGCACAATCCACACTGTCCTTGTCTGCGCAGGCAGGGTCTCACACAGGGCCACACAGCAGAGGGACACAAGAGTGAGCAGCAGAGGGGCTAGAGAGATGGCTCAGTGGTTAGGAGTGTTGACTGCCCTTTCAGAGGACCTAGGTTCAAATCCTAGCACCCACATGGCAGCTCACACATGTCTGTAATACAAGATTCGACACCCCTCACACAGACAAAACAGGCAAAACACCAATGCACATAGAATTAAAAAAGAAACAAACAAACAGAGCAGCAGACCTTCCTTCGTGCTTTTGGCCCCAACGTGTGTGGATGCTTCTGACCTGGTTGCTCAAGGGAGCACCTGCTGCTGACCCAGGCACCCTTTAGGCTGCTGTCACTCTCATGAGGCAGGAGGCTGTGACAGTACAATGACCTCTGATGAGGACACTACAACCAAACCTAACTCACTATAGTTAAAAAGTAATTTTAGCATGTTATTTTGTGTTTCGGTAGCATGTTGCACCCTTTGAATATGCCATGTGCACACTGTAACGACCACGTCTTGCAGCGTGCTCACGCTTCAAATGTCTTCTGCTGTTGGGGGCTTTAGACCCCCATCCAGTCCAGCCATCCTTCTGCACATCTCACACTGGCTCCCTTTCCCACTTTAGAACGTGGCCACACAGAAGGCGGCTGTGTCACTGATTGACTTTCTCTGTGGCACTTAGTCACTGGAAAAAAGATTTAATTGCTGCGCTTTGTCTGCTAGGTAGTGCTGGAAATGAATATGCTATCACAGAAAAATAACAGAAGCAACAGAGTCGATGGAAACGTGAGTAAGGCCTCCTTTGCTTCAACTTCAAAAACAGAAGCAGACGAGCAAACAAATGCCTCTCTGAGCACCTTAGCTCAACTAAGATGACCGGAGTAAAGAATGAAGCACCAGGCACTGGGAAGGTGCAGAGGGGAGAGAGAGGGACAGAGATGAATTTTCAAGGCATATGCAGCACACCCAGAGGGGAAAGGAGCAGCCTGCCAAGGAAGGCTCAGGGTAGGACGGTCTGCCCCCATTCGAAGGCAGAAACAATACACAATGCCTCTCAGTTTTTCAGCCTGGCCTTGGTTTGAGAAAAATCCTCCAGTGGAACTGATTAAAGCTAGGATGGATGGAGGGGTGGGAGGGTCCTTCAGTGTGGGAGCCAGCTGCCTTGGCATGCTTGTGGTGCAGTTTCCCAAGCACCAAAATGAAAAAATGCAGGCTTTGGGGCTTCCTTCCCCTAAGGGGGGACATACCAAGAGGTCTAAACTGTGACCAAAGACTCTTCCGTGTTTTTAAAGCTTTAAAATGGTAATCCTGTTTATTATGATTGTGCAGAGAGGGCCCACGTCGCAGGGTGTGTATGTAGAGCCAGAGAGCAACTTTCAGGAGTTACATGCTTCCTTCCTCCCTCTGTGGATTCCCAGGCTTGAACACAGGCTAGACTTGTATGGCAAATAGTTTTTACTCTCTGAGACATCTCACTGGCCCAATTTCACTTTATTTTTAATTTCTACATATTTATAGCATAATTTAATTATACTTATTTATGAGGTATATGTGATTCTCTGCTACGTACACATTGTATAATGATCAAATCAAAACAACACATCTGTCCCCTTAAGCCCTGTTTCTTTGTGGTGAGAACATACATCTTTAAAAACATTTTAATTGCGTCTTTATAGCCAATGGAGGCATACACCTAATCCTAGAGCAAAGGCAGGCAGATCTTTTGTGAGTTCAAGGCTAGCCTGTTCTAGTTAGTAAGTTCTAGGAAAGCCAGGGCTACATAATGGTCTGCCTCAAAAAAGTATTACATTTAATTGATTTATCTATTTATTTTGTGTGTTTGTGTGCAGTGGACTTGTACATTGCCAGCTTGCACTTGTGAGGGGCAGAGGGCAATTTGCAGGAGTCAGTTCTCTCTCTCCACTATATGGGTCCTGCAAGTTGATCTTGGGTCATCAGGCTCGGCAAAAACTGGCTTTCCCTGTGGTGTCATCTCATCACCCTTCTGTTGTCTAAAAGAAGGACAATCCCAACCGTTCTATTTTACCAATACTCGGACGCCAGATGCTGCGGTGAAAACTGCTAGCTCAGAGAGGTAGAGAAAGTAACCAGCTGACCTTCCTTCTCATCTCAAGTCTGGATGGAAAAAAACCCAAAAGGCTCACTAGCTCAGCTAACAGCCCAGGAGCAAAAGGCCAAAAAAAACCAAGGCTGAAGGCTTGCTAGCTCAAAGTCTAAAAACTCCAGGAAGCTGAGGAGCTAAAGCCTAAGCTAAAGCCAGAGCTTCAACTAATCCCTTTCTCCTTCTCCACACTGTCTTAAGTACCCCTCAACTCAAAGACTCTCCTACTCTGTAATCCCTGTCAGCTGGTTTCTTGCTCCTCCTCTTGACTCAGGGTAAACTATATTAAATCCTGTGTACAGACAGCTCTTGTATTAAAGGTGTGTGTTAGGGCTGGGTGAACCACACTATAATCAGGTTGAAAATAAACAGAAAGTTCTTGGATTAAAGGCTTGTGATAGGGCTCAACCACACCAAAGAAACAGGGTTTTGCAGTTTACAATTTTGGGAATCACAATGGGATCAAATAGCCTGCAATATCCTTTGAATTTTCTGTTCTAGCAATTTCAAAATACACAACACATAATTATTGCCTGTGCTCACTCACTGGGCTAGCACATCAGAACATAACACTCCTATCTATCATAAACCAACCTGTGCTTACCTCTTCTACTTTCTCCTCAGCCTCAGCTAGCTGGTGACTTATCTGTTTCCTAGAGATCAACTGGTTTCAGTGCAGGGAAGTGAGGTCATCAGTGTCAGTTTGCTTCACTTGGATCTGCAGGTCTGTACAACAGGCACTAACTATACAGCTGCTTCCTTTATCACGCCTGCCTCCTCTTCACACTAGGGATGGAACCCAGGGTCTCAACCATGACGGACTCCACCACGGTACTGTATCCCCAACTCTCTTCTTGCTTTTTCTTATTAAGCTGCCAAGGCTGGCCTTGAACTTATTCTGTAATCTAGGTGGCCTTGAAGATGAAATCTCCCTCCTTAGACTTCTGAGTAGCTAGGATTACAGGCCTGAGCCATGAGATCCAGCTACCAGAACTATACATTTGGTGAAAACAACAACAACAATAAACTGAGATTATATTTCTGTGGTAAAATGAGAATACCATAACTACTGACTTTTCCTGTCAATTCTAATAAAAAACAAATGTTCATAAGGAAATGCATGAGGTCTCTAACACAGAGCACAGAGTTCCTTGAAACTTTGCTATGCATCGACCTGGGTAGCTGGTTACTGAAAGTCATTTTCTTCCTGAAAGATATTTGTAGACACTAATCCTCCCATATGGTATTAGTGTTGCAGTTATTTTTATAACTGTGTTAGTTTCTCTTAGTCTTCCTCTTAACCCAGCTATCACATAAATAATTATAAACAAATATATAAATTTAATATAATATAATAAATATATAAATATATAAGTATACTATAATAAATATAATATGAACACCATATAAATATAATATATAATAAATATATAATTATAAATAAATAAATTATATAATATTATACATATATAAATATATAAGTATAATATAATAAATACAATATAAATATATAAATGCATAAATGCATAAATATAATAGATAATAAATATATAATTATAAATAAATATATACATTATAAAGAAATATATATGCTGGTGTATAATAAGCTTCACAACACTAGAACTGAGCAGTTTCTCCTCTATTCTTAACCCTCTAGGCTAATCTGGTTTCCTCCCAGTATACATCGCAGGATATTGGCACTTCGCAGCTTTTCTGCTGAGCTCCTCCCCGGCCATCTCCTGGACCTCTGCACTGGCGCTATAGGACCACTCAGGTGTTTTTGATGGTTTGTTCCTTTCTAATGTCTATCCTGGGGATTCAGCATCGGGAATCTCAGGCCCTCATGCTCCTACATGGAGTATTCTCAATCACTGAGCTTTCTCCCCAGCCTCTTCAATGTTTTTTAGTCAGTCAATGATTACTTATTGAGAATCTATATTTAACATGCAAAATCCTGTGTTAGAACTATGAGACTTTCTTAAAAAAAATGGCTAGGTAACACTTCTTAACTTCAATATTACCACAGTACGGTTAAAAGCCGTAGCAAAGGGGTGGGTGGGTTGGCACACATCTTAAATCTCGGTACTCAGGAGGGAGATAGAGACATGTGGAGCTCTGTGAGTTCGAGGCCAAGCTGGTCTGCATACCAACTTTGAGGCCAGCCAGGGATACAGAGTGTCTCAAAAATTATAACTTAATTAATAGAAATACCATTCTTGAAGAAACAACATGGTTTGGGAATGCTCAGGACCTAGCTCCAGCAAGGCAGCCAGGAATGGGGAGGTTTTAAGAAAAAAATCAGAAGCTGGGCGGGATGGCACACGCCTTTAATCCCAGCACTTGGGACGCAGAGGCAGGTGGATCTCTGTGAGTTCCAGGCCAGCCAGGGCTCTGTTAGGTAGAGAAACCCTGTCTCAAACCAATAAAAGAAAAAAAAAATCAGGATTTGAACTCAGTCTTGAAAGGATGAGTGGCGTTTTAATGGGTGGAGGAGTTAGGGGGGTTGAAGCAAAACCTTAGCAATAAAGTACACAGAGGGGCTGAGCCATGGATGAGCTGGTAGAGTTCCTGACCAGCATGCACAGAGCCTGGTGTGGTGGCACATACCTGTAATCCCAGCGCTGGAGAGGTAGAGGCGGACTGTCCATCAGAATCTAGGTCACTCTCAGCTACACAGCAAATTCTAGGCCAAAGTCCATAAAACTCACACGGGCATTTCCCCCTGGACCCACCACAGTGGCCCTTGCCTGCTCTCTAGCTTGTCTTCCCTCAGCCACACATGGCACCCACCCCGACCCAACACTGCTACCGTGCTCCCAAATTTCCAGACAACACTGAACATTTTCATCCTGTGGGCTTTGTCAGCCTGAATATATAAAATCTCTTTTTGTCTTTTAATTTTATGTGTTCGGGTGTTTTGCCTGCACATGTTACTGTGCACCGCATGCATGCAGTGCCTGTGGAGAGCAAAAGAGGGTATTGGGTCCCCTGGGATTGGGGTTACTTACAGACAGTTGTGAGCTACTCTGTCAGTCTGTGTGCCCTTGTGACAGAAACTCACATTTTGTAGGCATGTGTTTAGGAATGTGGCTAGGGACTTAGGAGGTGAGAGATTATTTCCCCTATTAGATGAGGCGCTAATGCTCTAGTCAGTCACAGTTTTTGTTTGTTTGCTTTTGCTTTTTTTATTACATATACAATAATATGTGCCTGTATGTACACCTTCACGCCAGAAGAGGGCACCAGATCTTATCACAGATGGTTGTGAGTGACCATGTGGTTACTGGGAATTGAACTCAGGACCTCTGGAAGAGCAGCCAGTGCTCTTAACCACTGAACCATCTCTCCAGCCCCAACACTCAGCATTTGTACCAGCAGTTGGTCCTGACAGGCTGAATGCCACAGCTGGCTGAGTGGAATGCTACCTCATGATTCTATTTTGCATGTCTCTGATTTGTACTGTTTATTAGCAACTTGAATTTTCTCTTCTTTGCACATCCTTTGTCCATTTCTTTATCTCTCTCTCTATGTGTGTGAGTATATGCATGTGTATGTGCACGCACACGTGAGAGTGTAGGTGTGCTTGCATATGTGTGTGTGAAGGCCAGAAGATAGCCTCAAGTATTATTCCTCAGGGGCTATTTTTCTTTCTTCTTTTTCTTCTTTTTTTAAATATGTGTGTGTAGCTAAGTGGTGGTGGTGCACGCCTTTAATCCCAGCACTTCAGGAGGCAGAGACATGTGGAACTCTAAGTCAGAGGCCAGCCTGGTGTACAGAGTTAGTCCAGGACAACCAGGGTGACACAGAGAAACCCTGTCTCGAAACAACAACAACAAAAGGGGGAACCACACATGGAGTGAGCTACAGACAGGATGGAAGCATCTCCTCGATCCCTGTCCTGCCCCCTGGCCGCCCTTGACCAGGCGTACAGTTGGGGGCAGCCTTGGGAGTCATACCCAGACCCGAAGGGCTGAAAGGTCCTGGCCGCCACACTCAACTTGAAGGAGGAGCAAGGTGAGACTTGGTTCTCCAGCTTTCCTTGGAGCAGGAGATGCGCCCTCCATTACCTGGCTGCAGCAGTCCGCCCGGGATGGCACCTCTTCTTGTGCTTTGCACAAAGGCCACTGCTGCTAGCCACCAAGCTGGACACACAGGCTTGCTCCCATCAGTCCCTGAGAGTCCTCAACCAGCTGTGAGCACAACTGCTGATTCTTGTCGCCACGTGGGGCCACTCCAACATGTGGCAGCACCACCCTTTCTGGCTCCTGGCTGCACCAAACTCACCAGAGTGCTGGATACTTTCCAGAGACTCAGGGTCAGTGGTTCACGTGGGTTCTAAGACAGAGGGCACCGGACAGAAATGACATAGCAAATGACAAATGAAGCTGAATCTGCAGTTGGGGCTTCCATAGACCCTGCAGGGCCACACCCACAGGCTGCAGGCTGTGGTTCCAATCCTTTCAACACCCTCCCCCTCAAGGGGTGACCTGTACCCCAAGCTAGTTATCAGATCACTATGCGGCAGAGGATGACCCTGATCTTGCCTCCACGTCCCAAGGGCTGATTACAGACCCGCATATACCACCAAAACAAACATTTTCTCTACATTCTTCTCCTTTTGATCTTGTTTCTGATACAAGATCTCATTCTGTAGCCCAGGCTAGCCAGGAACCTGGAGAGGCCATCCTGTCTCAGCCTCCCTGGTGCCGAGATTACCTGGTTTGCACTGCTAGCCTTGTGACCTTTGTGTCTTGTGACCTTTGTGTGGGGGCCCTGTGATATTTTATGTCTATGAGTATCCTTGTTTTATGTGATATTTTTTTTGTGTTGGGGGGAGGTTTGCTAGTGCTTCTCAAATTGCTTCTTAGGGACCTGATTGGGGAGTTAGATCTGGGAGTGGCAAACTGATAAAATGAAATTATTGGTAAATAAAATTTATTTAAAAAAAAAAAGGAAGAGGAGGAGTAGGAGGAAAAACTGGCTGCAGATTGTGTGTGTGTATGGGTGCGCGGGCCGCCTGGTACGCCTGGAGGCCTGAGCTGGAGCTACGGTCGTTTGTGAGTTACCATGTGGGGGCTCGGAATTCTCAAAGAGAAGCCAGGGCTCTTAACCACTGAGCCATCTCTTCAGCCCCCACCATTTTCTCCTTAAGACAGTGTCTCTCACTGAACCGTAACTTAAAAAGTAAGCTGGATTGGCTGGTCAGTGAGTCCCACCGTCCACCAGCCTCTTCTTCCCCAGGCCTGGGATTACAGTTGGGTACCACCACATCCAGGAGCCATCTCCCTAGCCCTGCCAGTTTTTCAGCTGAGTTCTTTGTATTGTTTTGCAGGTATTCTCTCTCTTTTGTTTTATTTATTTATGTTTTTTTTTTTTTTTGAGACAGGGTTTCTCTATGTAGCCCTGGATGACCTGGAACTCACTCTGTAGGCCAGACTGGCCTTGAATTCATAGGGTTCCGCCTGCCTCAGGCTCCCAAGTGCTGGGATTAAAGGTGTGTACCACCACTGCCCAGCCTCTCTTTTTAATAATCCCTTCGAACTTCTGCTTCTCAGTTTCTTCCTCTATAATATTAAGATAATATTAGTAAACAAGTTAATACATGTACGAACTTGTGATATTTTAATATACTTAAAATAGTGGGGGGGGGATAGGGGCTTAGCCCAGCTGTGGTATGCTTGCCAACATGGGCAAGTACCGAAGTCTGAGCTCCAGCACCATAACACATATGCACACACAAAGAGAACGAGAGACAGAGAATTAACTGCTACCAAAACCCAACCAACCAAACAAAAACCTACTTAACACTTAGCAAATAGGGAGCACTATGAAGTTAAATACCATTTTAATTTATTGGTTTTTTGGGGGGGTTAGTGTGATACCTGTATATTGATGCTAGTTTCTGGCCCTCAAGATCTGATTACTTCCCAGATACACCTGTCCTTGTTGTTTAAACTGCCTAAGACATTATACTTGATTGGTTGATTAAACAGCCTAAAACCTGGACAGGGCAGAATGGGGTAGGCGTGGCTAAGGTTCCAGGGCTTCAGATTCAAGAGAATCATGGGAAACAGGTGGACAGGAAGAGAGGAGAAAGGAGGATGCCCATGATGGGTTAGTGTGGAAAAGAAACCATGTGGGCAGGGAGGAAGGACTCTAATAATGGCGTGAAAAGGTCCAGATGAAAAATATGGGCTGGAGAAATGGCTCAGAGGTTAAAAACAATTGCTGTTCTTCCACAGGTCCTGAGTTCAATTCCTAGCAACCATATGGTGTCTCACAACCATCTATAGTAAGACCTGGTGTGCAGGCAGAATGTTGTATAAATAATAAATCTTTAAAAAAAGATTATGAAAATAGATAAATTACATTAATAAAAACATTTTAAAAAAAGATTATGGATGGAAGGTAGTCCAGATAGGAATGATTAAGAGGCATGGCATTGGATGGGGTTTGGGAGATGGATGGTGAGGTTATTGAAATATCGTAGGTAGAAATATCTGCCCAGCCCAAAGTAATAAGGCAATTATAAAATCTAACAGGTGTCCATGTTTTATTATTTGTGACAGCAGGTTAGATAACACCGCCACAATGATTATAGAGCAAATAATATGTAGCCCATTATTTATTTTTATTTTCTACAACAGGTTTTCCCCCCAGCGGGCACTCATTTCTTCAAATTCTGTATTTCAAAAAATACACGGCAGAATTATTCCTCTTTCTCTCATAAAACGTAGTGAGCCCTAACAAATGTTTTACAAAACACTCTGTTTAGTGAACTGAGTTGATGTATTCTTCTATGAAATAAAACCATCCATACCACATTACTTAAGCATTGACGTCTTGCTAGGTCACTGTGTCATTCTTACTGATCAAAATTAACTCCCAGGCTCGTCTGTGTTCAGTTATTCCCTTCTGCTCTATTAAAGACATTGTAATGCTGTGGGGAATGTTGAACAAAAGGAGCAGCAGTCTTCATGCGGTGGGAACACAGCCAAGCACACAATGGCCCAATCCAAACCCATGGAGATCACGATGGGCAACAAGCCACAGTGCCTCCCGGGACAGGTTGGACAGCCCAAGTGAGAGAGTTTGTTCCAAAGCCGCTTCCGGTAGGAAAGCCCTGCTGACCCAGAACTCCCTTCCCATGGGTCAGGTGGGTTTCTGTCAGGCAGGAAATGCTGACTAAGCACGAAGTCTTCAGGACTGGGTTCTACTTTACCATATTCTTGGGGTTCGCAAAGAACAGTGTTTGCTCTGCAGACATTTCTTGAGAACATATGTAGCCTTTTCTGCCATCCAATTTATATCTGAAATCTATCCCAGAGAAATGATGCCCCAGGAAGACTATCTATACTTCCACAAAGTCCGGGGCCATGAAATCCTTGCTCTGAAGTTACTCTTAGAAATGAAGAGTGGACACTGGAATTCTGCTTTCTTGGAGGAATAAATGTACTTCTTTTTGCGAGTTAGATTTATGACAGAATATTCACACCTTATTTCTCTGACTAAGAAGCAGGCTCTCCTTTTACATTTTTAAAAGTAATTTATTTAAATTTTATTTTATGTGCATTAGTCTGAAGGTGTCAGATTCCTTGGAACTGGAGTTATAGATGGTTGTGAGCTGTCACATGGGTGCTGGGATTTGAACCCAGGTCAAAGAAAGAGCAGACAGTGCTGTTAGCCACTGAGCTATCTCTCTAGCCCCCTCCTTTTACATTTCAATTGTAGCATCTATTATTGGTCTTCATTAGCATGTGTGCATTCCACTTTCCCTTGCTCCTGATTTTCTGTCTTTATTCTCTGGTTTTGACTATATTTCAGATGTTATTTCCAGTTCTGGTCACTCTTCAGAGATTCAGAGCCAACTACCAACTGCCTTTCAAACATCTCAATTTGCTTTTCCACATTCAAATACAAACTAAGGCTACACTTAATTCTTTTTTTGTTGTTTGTTTGAGACAGGGTTTCTCTGTGTAGCCTTGGCTGTCCTGGAATCCCTTTGTAATCCAGGCTGCCCTTCAACTCACAGAGATCCACCTGCCTCTGCCTCCCAGAGTGCTGAGATTACAGGTGTGTGCCACCGTGATTGGCAGCTACACTTAGTTCTTGATCTAAAAAATAAAACTCGACTCTCTCCTCTTGTTTTTCTTAACCCCAAAGAATATTAACAGCCGTGCATCCATAATCATAGTCCAGATCAGCAATCTTAGATAATCGTTCTCAGCACCTGAACCTGACAGGATGCTACAGAAACAACCCATAGTAAGCTAGGCCGGGTTACTAAGACACAATAGAAACCGTTTCTCACTCCATTGAGTTAGAGCTGGGCGCAAACAAATTCTTTTAGGTTCCAGGATGGTGGAGTCCCAACCATCTGCAATATGATCAATGACCAGAAGAAGGCGATAAGCATTCTGAAGAATTTCATCTTGCATCAAAGCAGCTTTGCTCAAGCCTGAGACAACTTCTGCCAGCCCTGCTGACCCACACCTGCCCCAACGAAAGAATTACATGTGCTCAGAACAAAAACTAATAAGAGCCAATGCCTTACGAGGGAGTCCTGGAAGCAGCCCCTGAGGTGAGGATCCTCGTAAAATCATCAGGGGTGTCACAAGGATGAGGAAGCGGGGCAGAGAGGAGAGACAATGCATCGAGGACTCCAAACCACAGGAACACCCGTGGAGATGATTCAGGCTCAGTTCTCCGGAGGAATTCTGCATGGCGGCACACCCAGAGTAGTCTGGGTCAAGGACAAGAAACTAGAATGCATACTGCTTCTGGAGGCCAAAACATGGCATCAGATCCCCTGAAACCGGAACCACAGATGGCTGTGAGCCACCCTGTGGGTGTTGAGAATGAAACCCAGCCATTCTAGAAGAACAGCAAGTGCTCTTAGCTACTGAGGCATCTCTCAAGTCTCACAACCCCCATTTTTTTAGATGGCAAAACAGG
>CM053750.1:3129931-3151324 GCA_028658305.1 Pachyuromys duprasi | reverse complement strand
GACGGGTGGGAGGGAGTGGGGGCGGGTGGGATGCGGTGAGGAGGAGTGGGGGTTGGGAGAGAGGGGTTGGGAGGGAATGGGGACTTCAGGAGGGAGCTGAGAGCAGAAGCTGAGGGACTGCAGGAGGAAGCTGCCAGGTCCACGGGTTTAAGAAAGCTGCTAGATTGCAGGTAGGAGCTGAGAGAAAGCAGCTGAGGTGGATAAAGTGTCCTTGTGACAAACGTTTCCCTCGGGACGTCCCCAAGTGGAATGGGAAGCTTGCCAGAGAGATGAAGCTGGTCCCAAGGAGGGCGAGCGGAGCTTCCCGGCGCATCGACGTGGCTTTTGTAGTGATAGTAGACAAGGCAGGTAGCGGGAGGTTACATTTATCCTTAGAGAGAGATGAGAGAGCAGGGGAAAGGGAGAAGCATCTTTAGTAGAGATACGCAGGGTATAGCAGGCCAAGAGATTCGTAGGGTGTAGAAGGCTCTTCGGCAGCCGTTCTCAACCCGTGGGTCATGACCCACATCAGAGAACATATTTCCGATGGTTTCAGGGACGCTATCTGCATGTGGGCTGACCTGCCTGGAGGCAGAGAGAGGAGAAAGCGAGCGAATTGCAGAAAACCCTTTGAAGAAAGTTTCTCCTGATTAAGCATTGGTCTGTGTAGACAAAGAAAGGCCCACAGCTTTAGGCAAGCATGCTCAGGTCTAGCTCTCAGTTTATCTGGTCAGCCTGGTGAGAGAAAAGCCTGCCGGACGCTCTGGGCGAGGAGAGTGAGGAAGTTTGCTGTCCATCCCTCTGTGGCTCCCTTCTCTATTTGCCTGTCTCTCTCCATGCACGGGCAATTCTTGTTATCACCTCTAGATGGCGCTAGCTAAAAGCAATTCGGCAGGATTTAGCTATGAGGGATGAGCTATAAAATCGTTTAAATGTTCTCCATAGGCAAGTCGGAGGCCAGCCTGACCTTACGATCTGGTCGCTGTTTGCTAACCCTGTCTCAGCACGTACGGGACAGTGAGCTACTAGCGTCTCAGACACTGAAAGGAAATTTCATATGAAGTCTCCTTAATTATCATTTCCTATCAGATTCAATTGACTTAATTTGGGGTGTGTGTGTGTGTATGTGTGTGTGTGTGTGTGTGTGTGTGTGTGTGTAAAGACTGCTGGGGATGGAACCCTGGCCTTGCACATACTAAGCACACAGTAAGCATATGCTCAACTCAGGCTCTGCTGTTGAATTACATATTCTTCCTCCTGGCTTAATTATTAAACACAGTATGATTATACTAAATAGTCTAACACATTCCAGGTTTTTCAAAAATTAAATTGACATAAAAGAAAAAAGAAAGAAAGCAAGGACAGCATGGGGCTGGAGAGATGGCGCAGAGGTTAAGGGCCCTGGCTGCTCTTCCAGAGGACCCGAGTTCCATTCCCAGCAAGCACAGGGAGGCTCCCAACCATCTGTAATGAGATCTGGTACCCTCCCACGTGCAGGTGTACTTGCAGGCAGAACACTGTATACATAACAAGTGAATATTTAAACAACAACAAAACCGCTAATAGCATAACCCGAGAGTACCGACAGCGGAGCGCAGTCCGCACACTGGGCTTGCCCGGGCAATGCCGGGTCCTCCCTGACGCCTCACTCCGGGGGTCACCATCCGGATGGCTGGCTGGTGAGCCATCTGGTCCCCTCCCACCGTGCGGAACCACCCAGAGCTGGAAGAAGTGACTGACGTTTCATAAGCCCTGCATAATGGACCTGAAGATAGGGCGGAAGAGCTGTGCCCCCTTCGCCTCATCAGAGAAAGTTCAGCATCACGTCAGCAAGCACCCTCTGACTAGGAGATGGGCTCCCGGGGCTCGGCCTGAGGGGCTATCTCAGGGTTCCTTGCGTCCCACTTCTGACGTCACAACACAAGTGCCAGACCGCATATGATGGGAAGGAGGAATTACTGAAGCCATTTTGCAGATGTCACAACAGAGCTGGGAAGTGACGTGGAACGCGGTCTTCTAGTTGTGCAGGGTGATCGCAGTGTGCAGGCTTGTTCCAGGTGTGTTCAGAAGTTTTGTGGCAGATGGCTAATGCACATGTGATAACAGCAAAGTAAAGCTGATGTTTTAACGATTTCTTGATGAATAAAGTCAGAGAACTGTGAAGCAGTTTTTTCATTTTAGGAAACCATGATAAATGCGAGCATGTAAGAAAAGAGGGAATCAGCTTTGTAGGAATGTACACTCAGAGATTCATTTCACGTAGAGTGTGTCTATTCATGCTTGGATTTCTTCAGGACAGAAACACTGCACCGCATGGCACGGAGATTCTTCTGTGAACTTTGAAGAGAGATCGCTGTTTTATTTACTTTTTTATTTTGTGTATTTTGGATTGATTGTGTGCCGGTGGATGGGTGGGTGTGCGGGTCAGAGGCTAACCCCAGTGTTCATCCTCAGGGGCTGCCCACCTTGACTTTTAGACAGGATCTCTCTCAGGACCCAGCGCTTGCCAGTGTAGTCTCCGCCAGTCAGTGAGCCCTAAGCATCCAGCTGTTTCTGTGTCCCTAGCGCTGGGACTGCAACGTGAAGCACTAGGCCTGGCATTTTTATGAGGGTGGTGGAGTTGAACTCAGACCCTCACACTTGCACGGCGAGCACTTCAACTGTGCTAGCTTCCCAGTCCCTTGCTTTGGTTTTTTGCTTTGTTTTTATTTTTTTTATTTTTCCGATTTGTTTGTTTGGTTGCCTGGCTTTTCATTCTTGATTTTTTTTTTTTTAAACTAAAGATAGGATTCATTGGGGGCTCAGTCACACCTGAAGTCAGAGGACTTTAAGGGACTGAGGAGCAGAATTCCATTTACCCAGAGCAATCCCACCCATCTAATGCACTGTACTGACCATCTGCTCTTCCCATGTCAAGTCCGTGTGTGTTAGTGTTCCATAACTGTGACAATGTACCTGAACAGTCAGCTTAAAGGCTTAAAGGCTTATTTGGGCTCATTGTCTCAAGCCTCACTGGCTCATTGCTTGGGGCCTGTGGTGAGGCTGTATATTACGGTGTCAAGCCAGTGTTGACATCACATGCTTTATAGGATTTTTTTATTTTGAAATTTAGATTTTTATATACAATATGAAAAGTATAAGGGGCCCGGTAGAAGGAAGGAGTGGACTAGAGGAAGGTAATGGGAGGGAGAATGTGAGCAAAGTACAGTGATTTTAAGCATGCATATGTGTATATACGAATGTCACCACGAAACCCATTATTTTACATAGTAATGTTAAACAGCAATAAAAAGTTCGTGAATAGATAGGCGCACTTCACTGCATTAGTTATGATGCTGTGTTGGTTTGAATGAGATTGGCCCCCAATAGGCTTGTATAGTTCTAAGCATATAGTTCCCAATTGCTGAGCTGTCAGGGAAGGATTAGCTGTGGCCTTGTTGGAGGAGGTATGTCACTAGGAGTCAGAGGCCCAGAGTCTGTCTCTCTCTACATGTGGCCTGTGGATCAGGATGTAAAGCTCTTAGTTACTGCCCCAGCTTGTTTGCTTCCTACCATGATGATAATGGATTAGCCCTCTAAAACCGTAAACAAGCCCCAAATTATATCTTCACAACAATAAAACAATGACTAAGGCGGATGTAAATAGCACACTAGCCAAAAAGTAGAGTCAGTGTGAAGACAGCTGAGTACTTGAACTGCAGCTACTTACTGCTAGATCATAGAGTCATAGGATCACAGTGTTTAGGCTGAAGGGCATCTTCTAAGTTAACATTTCTCAAGAGTGTTGTCATTCACACATATACATATATGCATATATGCATATACATATGTATATATATATGTATGTACCCATACAGTCATCTTGACTGTTGCTTCCATTTTTAATTGATTTATATTTTTAATAATTTTTTTTAAAAAAGCAACCTTGCTATTTAAAATGAAAATCCTTAGTAAGAAATGAATTCAAGATGTCTGGCTATAAATGGATGACTCTCATGTAAAGAAGTATGAGACTGTAAAAATTCAGACATTTCATTCACACTATAGCAGTTATCTCCCTTCCTCAGAATTGAATATGAAAAGGATGAGACATCTTACTAGGGATTTTTCCGGTCAAATCATTTTCCAGTTGTTTGGGGTTTTTTTGTTTTGTTGTTGTTGTCTTGAAGCACAATCTATCCCCATCCGTCGCTGTGAAGTTTAGCACCTTGTCCCCCCTGAACTACAGTGGTGCTTTGAGTCAGGTTCGGTCAGATTGTCTTCAAAAGATGAGCTAGGGATAGTTAGTTAGAAGCCATCTCCTTAATGGCTGTCTCCAGTGTGTTCCTTTTTTTGTTTTTGTCTTTGTTTCTCAAGACAAGGTTTCCCTGTGTAGCCTTGGCTGTCCTGGACTTGCTTTGTAGACCAGGCTAGCCTCGAACTCACAGAGTTCCACCTGCTCCTGTTTGTTCCTCTGAGTGCTGGGATTAAAGATGTGGGCCACCATGCCCAGTTTCCTTTTGTTTTTATTTTTATTTGTTCTTCCATGAATCCCACTGGGCAAGAATAAGAGCACCATCACAATTTTGAGTCAGATTTGAACTAAGTTTTAATTACTGTTCAGGATGATGGACTCTGGCCAGGTCCATTCTGGGGTTCCCAGAAAATGGTCACAAGCTTATGTCCAATCAGGGGCAAGCACACGTCCTGAACTATTTCCTGCCTATGCACTCCCATACCCAGTACAGCTGGGTCAACCAAACTTGTTCAGGGAAGTGAGCACACGCCACTTTTTATCTTATATGGACAAAGCCTCCAGCAGCTCAGGAAGCATCTGTCCTTGGGTAAGGGGCTCACAGGTTAGAGGTACTTCTTTTTTAAGAATCTCATAGGCACAGTAATTAAAACTTAAAACATGACTTTGGCTCTCACACAGTATTCTGGGGGCTGAAGCAGGAGTATTATTGTAAATTCTGAGGCCACCTAGGATTATATAGTAAGACTGTTTCTCAAAACAATAACAACAAACAAACAAGTAAATCTCAGCTAACATGCAATTAGAAACCAGGACCCAATAAACAACATAATAATCGTGGTCTCTGAGACACAAAATTTTCATTGAATTTGGGCTTGACAACTTGCTGTACTAAGACTCTCAGGGATGCTACAATTTGGAACTTGAACATCTCCCAGCAGTCCAGTGGGACAGTCCCCCTCTGCGTCAGGGGATTCCAGCAAACAGTAAAGAGCAACAGCAGCAGACTCCTTGAGGCGTTCTCGGAAGCATTTCTCTTTAGGGCCATCGAAGCGAAGTCTCTCTCTCTCTCTCTCTCTCTCTCTCTCTGCTCCTATTTACTATTTCTTCAGCGGGCAAAACCATGCCCACCCCCATAAGGCAGTTTCCAGCTGACAAAGCTCACCGGACCCCTCTCAAGGCTGTTATCAGCTGCGGAAAAACTAAAAGCATTCCCACACTTCACAATTGTGATTACAACAAAAACGTGTTTACATAACAACCCAAACTCTCACTTCATTTGAATGCCCTAAAAACGGCTTCATAGGCCATCCTGGTAAGAGCCTGAAAGGCGGCTGCGGCGGGTAGTGCTGAGAACGAAGCCAACTAGAGAAGACTTCCGCACCAGCGTGGCCAGAGGCCATTCCTTTGATATTTTTGGCAAATAATCCTCCCTAAGGCTAAGTTAAAAAGCAGTGGGTTGGCTGGATAGCACAGCCTTTACTTCCAGCACCCAGAGGCAGTCAGACCTCTGTGAGTTTGAGACCAGCCTAGTCTACACAGTGAACTTCAGGAGAGCCAGGGTTACATAGTGAGACACTGTCTCAAAAACAAAATAAAACAACAATAGAACGGTAACAGGCTAATTTCTTCCGTGAAGGAATTTCACGACAACATTACATGGGATCTGTGATGACTGAAATGTTCATGGAGTTCTTCAGCAAAAAAGAACAAGCGGAACAGAAATAACTACAAAATGTACAGCGGGGGAGAGCAAAGGAAGCTCAGGGCTGTAGCCAAGGCTTGTGCCGAAGGAGAGGGACAAAGGGAAGGGTACCCTCAGGGTCAGGCCCACCCAGCTAAGCTTCCAATCTGTGAAAGAGAATTAAGGGGTTTTCCGTTCCTAGAAAGCAACAGAGTAAAATGGGTGCAGCCAGTGTGATTCAAGGTGCTGAGGTCCAGCCCCAGCTAAGGTCCAAACGTGTCAGCGCTATCCAGGTAATGCTGGCTCTTGAAGCATGAAGAATGTAGGAATGGGGGATGGCGGAGGGAGCAGGGGTGGTGGATTCTTTTTCTGTGGTTTCAGAGAATCACCAAGGAGCACCAGGTAATGTGTGGCAAGGAAGGACCTACCTAAAGGATGGGAAAGGGCAGGGGGCTGTGAAAGTGAATCCTGGCTTTCAGTGTAGGTTCCAAGGTATTGGGAGAGTTAAATACAGGAAGTGGAACCAGCCTGCGAGAGAGAAGTTCGTTAGAGACAGCAGAGCTGGAAGGTGGCCATCTACTTAGCTTTTGAGATGGACCAGAGGACTTGGTGTTGGCCCGCTGGGTTTCAGTCTTGCTTTGGTCTAGTATTTTCTCACTATGCCCTGTTCCTTCCTGTTAGAATGGTAATGCATATTCTATGTGTCTTTGTATGTTGGAGGTGTGTAATCTTTTTTTAACAAGGGGTTACAAGTAAGAAATTGGCTTAAGTCTCAGAATATATTTTGGACTTCATAAAATTATTTATATTTGTTTTGTATGTATGAGTATTTTGCTCGCGTGTGTCTGTGTATCGCACGTGTGCGGTGCCTATGGAGGCCAGAAGGCTGTTGGGTTCCCTAGAATTGGAGTTATAGACATTTGTGAACTGCCGTGTGGGTGATGGGAGTTGAACTCGGGTCTCCCGGAAGAGCAGCTGGTGCTCTTCACAACTGAGTTATCTTTCAAACCCTCTGAACTTAGGACTTTCAGTGTTGAGATTGTGGGAGACTTCTGAAGTTGGGCTGAATGCATTTTGCATTATGATATGTCCACAAACCTCTGGGGATCAGGGAGTAGAATGCGGTTTGTATAAAATGTCCCCCACAGGTTCATGTATCTGAACACTTGTTCACAGTTGGTGGCGCTATTTGGGGAGGTTTGGGTGGTGCAGTCTCGCGGTATGAAGTATGTCACTGGGGGTGGTCTTTGAGTGTTTAAAGCCTTTGGCCACTTTCAGGTCATTCTCTCTCTTCATGCTTGCAAGGAGAATGTGCGCCCTCAGCTTGCAGCTCCGGCTGCCGCGTCTTTCCGCCCACAATGGACTCTTAGACCTCTTAACCTAAGCCAAAATACACTTCCTCCATAGCTTGCTGTTAGCCATGGCGTTTATCACAGCAACAGAGAAGAAGCTGAGACGCCTGGCACGGAAGCCCTCATAAAGGAGCAAAGGCCCCAGCAAACGCTAGAACTAGGTGATTGCACTGAACTGGACAAAGAAGAGCATGTCGGGAAGGACTGACAGAGTAACAGTTATCCTAACAAGGACGGTACATGACCGTCTTGCTCTCAGTATCTCGTCCTTGGAGATTAAAGTTTCTTTTCTTTCTAGAATAGGGAGACTGACTTTCATGGGGGGGATTAGGAAGCAACAAAGTTTAAGATGATTTTCTGCATCTACTGGGTTTCACATGTGTCTAAAAACTTAAGGTGCTGACATGTCAGAAGAGCAAATTTTCACCATTCATGGTGAGGCCCTCCAGACCACCTACAGTCCCTCGCCTGCCGGAGAGCCACGCCTGGGGTTTTACATCCCGGGTTCCATTCTCCTCCTCTTTTCCTCCTCCTCCCTCATTGTCTTCTTCTTGATTTATTTCTTTTTATTTTGTGTATGGGTGTTCTCCTGCGTGTGCAGATGTCCAGTGTCCATGGGTGGAAGGACAGGGCGCTGGACAACCTTGAACTGAAGCTACAGACTGTTGTGAGTTGCCCTGTGGGCTCTGGGAACTGGACCTGGGCCCTTGTAAGAGTAGCAAGAAGGTTTAACCACTGAGCCATCTCTCCAGCCCCAACATTTACATGTAGTGATGGTCATTTTAACCCCTTGTGTTATTATTTTTTCTGCCTTGCATGTACACCCGCTCACCAGAAGAGGGCACCAGACCCCATGTGGTTGCTGGGAATCGAACTCAGGGCCTTTGGAAGAGGGGCCAGTGCTCTTAACCTCTGAGTCATCTCTCCAGCCCTCCCCCCCTTGTATTATTTTTATACAATTTAAAAAATATAAGCTTTAGCCAGGCATAGTTTTAATCCCCAGCTCTAAGGAGGCTGAGGCAGGTAGAGCTCTGTGAGTTTGAGTCTAGCTAGTCTACACAGCAAGATCCAGGGCAGCCAGAGCTACAGAATGAGACTCTATCTAAAAAAAACAAAAACAAAAACGTAAGTTATAACAGAAAAGAAAGCCCAGAAAATTTAAGCTTTAAAAAATCATTTTTTAATATGTTGATCTGTATGATATGTTTATCACTTTGGGACAGATAAATGTCAAAGATAAAAACCAAATGATGAAATGTTGTAAGGAATGTTTTGAAGATTTTTTAAAAGTATATCAAAATAATTGACAACCTTAACTTATTTTCAAATAACTGACAAATCAAAAAAAAAAAAAAACTTGAGAAGATAGACTAAGATCTGGAAGGTGATAACGGTGTCCCAGCAGAAGAAAGGGAATCTGTAAGCCCCAGCGTGCCCTGGACGGGGGCTCTTCACGCATGAGTGACAGTGAGCTCTCAGTAAGTCTAAATTAGCCTAGTGTGCAGCCAGTCCTGATGAGACCTGAGAGGCCAGAGGGAAGCGGAGGAGGACCTCCCCTGTCAGTGGACTAGGGGAGGGGCATAGGGAGAGAAGAGGGAGGGAGGGTGGGGTTGGGAGGGGGCTACGGTGGGGATACAAAGTGAATAAACTGTAGTTTATAAAAATATAAATAAATTTTTTAAAAAGTGAAAAAAAAAGTAAAAGGAGGGTGAAAATCAGAACGGAACTCTCCAAAGGTAGTTTGAAATCTGCTTCAAGCGTGTGGAGGGGGAGTGAGCTGCCATGTGTCAATCACATGCTTGGAGTTGAGGTTGGAAATGTATCACTATAATGATAGGAAGCTGAAACCATATAGAGAGAACCTTCAGAGAATTGAACAAAGAACCCGTGTCAAGAGGAACCACTCCCAGAAGTTGATAGTCACCCATTCAAAGGGGAAGAAGAATAAATCGTTACATCTAATCAGACGTTGCTTTGATACCAAATTGGCATGGCCACTAATGGAGGTAGCCTGACCATTGGCCTGCTTTAGCACTTCATCATGTGCCCTCTTCTGGAGGAATGGCTCTCCCACCAGGGGCTTCCCACATGTCACTCCTAACTCTAGCAACAGCTGAAATGTTTTACTCAGCCTTCTGTAGTGGAGTGTTAATTCAGAACGTGGCTGTTCTGGCAGGAGATCACATCCAAAGATCTTCTAGGTCTGTGTGATCCAACTGGATTACAAACATGACTTCAACCCAGGAAACAGAGCCAAGAAGATCTGAGTTCAGGGCCAGCCTGGTATAGAGCAAGTTTCAGGAAAAGAAAAAGCTTAGGTCTATGCTCTGAATCCCAAACAATCAAGGTAAAGTTAGTTTGTAGAAGGAAGCAACCATGTTTGAAAGTGATGTCTAATTGGGAGAAATAAAGACAAATCAGAGAAAGATTTGACAGAATAGGACACATGCAACTCTCATGAGAACAGAGAGGAAAGGGAAGCTGCTTAAGGGGCAATGCAGAGAGAGAGGAGGCAGTTTTTACTGAGACAGTAATAGAGATAAGGTTGCAGAGAGAACGAGCTAGACTCTGGTGAAGACCAAATGAGCCAGGGAATGAGAAAAAGCCAGGAGACTAGAGCAGATGGCTGGAGTTAGTTTGAGGCCAAGCAGAGCGATTCTGGGGTTGAGAGAGAAGCCAGATTGAATAAGTCAACTGGGAGAGGAGTTTGAGCCAGAGCAGCTGAGTTGAACCAGCCAGCTCAGAGCTCAGTAAGAACAAGAAAGGATGAGCTTATTAAGCAGTAAGTCTCAGAGGCTAAAACGTTCTAGGCCTAGGTTAGATTGCATGGAGACTAGAAGCTTTCAGGACTAGGCCTAGTTTAACAGACAGAGGCAGTAAGCCTCCAAGACAACAACTGAAACAGGAGAATGAAAGCTCCTTTTAACAGGCTTCCTATGGCTTGCAACCTTGACTGGAAATGATACTAGGTTTAAAAGCATAAATAGGTCATTCCCCTGGGGTCTGTGGTTCTCAGATAATCCAGCTGAGATGAAATCTTGCTATATTATTAAACCATAACAAAAAAGGAGGGGGAAGACAGCTACTGGCTTAAAATATAAAGCCCAGTGTGTAATTAAAATGCACAAAGCAAGAACACATGGGCTGTTCTACATGATGTATAGAAACAGTGACATTAAACACTGGAACAGATGAGCTGGAGGGCAGAGGTCGGGGTGAGTGAAAACCACTGAGTCCTAGAGACCTCAAGTCTCAGGCTGTAATCAAAGGTCAGCCTTGCTACCTGTTACTAATCAATGACCAGGAGCCTGGAATGCTGGCTGTGGGTCAGCCATCACACTGCCCAAGAGCATCACGAGGGGACACATTGAGAGACTGGGGTAGTTGGGACCACGTGAGAAGAACAATCTGGTAAGTGTCACAGTCACTAGAATGCTATAGGTGAACTTTGGTCTCTAAGTCATTTCTGAAAAAAGTGGCGGGACTCAAAGTTCTTGTCTTCCTCGGTTTCTTCTTTGTGTGAGAACACGGGAAGGGAAAATGAGCTTCAAAAAGTGCTCAAATGTGGTATTAGCCCCGTGGAGGCTTCCAAAGGAGGGCAAATGCATTTGTCTCAAGAAATAAAAGCAGTCCAGACAGCCCAGAGTGAGAATTGGCAACAGAAGCCTCATTTGCAAGCTCATTTTCTTTCCTTCTCTTCTTCCTGCTGGTTAGTGGCCACAGGGGAGTCCAGGGTTGTTGTCTGTTAAACTCCACATCGTTCATGTTTCTTCTCAGCATCTCTGTGTCCAGGGACACAGGCACTCTGCCCTCCATCGCAATGCCGGTCCTGGGGAGGGATGGGAATTGCAGAAACATCTAGTTCCTGTGAATCCCTTGTAGCTCTGAGCCTGGACAGGAAGGACAGCTTAAGTGGTAGCTAGAAGAGATATGGTCTACAGCCCCCAGAGGGTGCCAGAAACCACAGATAGCACCTACCCAATGTACATTCCGGTTTCTTCATACAAATGTTTTCTATACGTGTGCAAAAGCCCAGTTGTAAAACAAACATGGCAAAATACTAACAACAGCCAGGCATAGTAGAGCACACCTGTTACCCCTTCACTGGGGATTACAGCATAGGCAGGTGGATCTTTGTGAGTTCAAGGCCAGCCTGGTCTACAAAGTGAGTCCAGGACAGCCAAGGCTACACAGAGAAACCCTGTCTTAAAAAACCGCACACACACAAAGATTTTAACAACAGTTGTAACAACAGAAGGTGGGGGCCATCCTCTCCTTGTCCCGTCCCTCTCCCTCTGTCTGCTCACTTGGTGCTCCCATAATGATGTGACTGGCAGTGTTTGTGTGATGGGAAGTATGACTTGCGTAATGTGCTGTACCATTAGAGTTTACTGTCTCTGTCTGGAATCTTGCATTTAATTTTTTTTTTTTTTGGATCAAATTTGTCCACGTGTAACCGAAAGCATGGAAATGAAAAATCAAGGCTAAGGATTGGGAACCTCTGAGAAGCTTGCCTTTGTAAGGATCCGCTTCTTTCCATTCCTTCCTTCTTGTCTGCAGTCCCAGGTCTCTGTTCTCACAAGCACCTTAAGAAAAGGGCTAGACTCAGTGGTTCTCCACCTTTGGGTCACAACTCCTGGGGGTGGTGGACTTGTTGAACGACAGTTTCACAGGGGTTGCCTATCACACACCTTGCATATCAGATGTTTACATTACGATTAATAAAAGTAACAAATTTGGTTATGAAGTATCAAGGAAAATAAATTTTTAAAATATTTTATTTATTATGTGTACAGTGTTCTACCTACAGGCCAGAAGAAGGCACCAGGTCGCATTATAGGTGGTTGTGAGCCACCATGTGGTTGCTGGGGATTGAACTCAGGACCTCTGGAAGAATAACAGGTGCCCTTAACCTCTGAGCCATCTCTCCAGCCCAAGGAAAATAATTTTATGTTTGTGGGTCGCCACAACAAGAGGAACTGTATTAAAGGGTCATAGCATTCAGAGGGTTGAGAACCAGTGGGCTCCCCTTGCTTTCTGCTGACTGACTTCAAACATTGTTGTTTGTCATGCCAATGAGTTAGAGGATTTGAATTACCAGGAGAAATCCTAACCTGGGCAGAATCCGGTTGTTTCTAAGACACGTAAGAAATAAAGGTGAATGCTTGTGGACAGGAACGGAACCAGAACTTTCTTTCAGAGGTGATTTTAGTAGGATGGTTATCTGTTTCCATGTAAGAGTTTGTTCTCTCTCCTGCTCTTGGCGAAGTAGTTGTTCCTGGGTTAAAGTGAGCTACTGACCCAAAGCTGAGCTGGCAAACTTCAGGGCCCCTCAATAGTCACCCCACAACTGCATCTTCCTCTTATCTTGAGAGCTTGAGCACGGAGCTGGCAGTCAGAGGCGCTCCCTGCCCCCACCAGTGAGGGAGCCCCACAGGAGCGCAGGGCTGCGGCTCAAAGTGCACAGGCAGCATCCTGCTGGTCAGAGCTTCCGAGAGCTACTACGAGAACTCTCAGGTCTCAAGACGACTTTCTCCGCAAAAGGATCATTGCCGAGGTCAAATGGTTTCCATCATATGCAGCAACTCAGACGCTCCACCAGAAATAGAAGATTCTCCTGAAACCCAGGCAGGAACTTCAAACCCCGCAAACCCCAGGAGCAAGAGGAGGGCGGCACCCAGAGAGTCCTTCCCCTGATAAAACACAAAAGCTCACTCTGAGGTCAGAGTGGTTCTGGCAATTCCGAATATGCCACCATTTCCCCCAAGGCCACTGCAACTCTGAAAGCGCTCCACCGGAAGCTGAAAACCGCAAAGCAAAGGCCGGAGCTATAAGCATTTGCTCCGTGGATCTGCGTGAATACCTAAATTCCGCTTGCGCAAAAGGCCAGTGGGGGAGGGCTCTAGGAGGCAGGTGCCCTGGTGAGGAACAATGCTTGCTAGTGTCTCCACCAGCCGGATGGTTCACTTGCAGTAATGGTGGGCTCCAAGGGTGGCTGTGTAGTTGTTAGTTGGAGCTGAGGTAAAGCAACAGCAGGACACTATCAGGCCTGCTTGCTGTGGGCCCCTGGGCCACTTCGTTCTTTCTGCTTTTCCTCATCCATAAAAGGCCAGTGGTAAAAGCACCCAGGTCCTGAAGGACCATGTATCTGTACCGTGGTGTTATCTACTCAGAGGGTTGCTAGGTGATCACATGTTTAACGACAGAAAGAGCTCTGTGTAGAAGGCTGGTTGACTTTCATGGTTCACATATTCCCTCCTTGGCTGATGCCAGGCTACTAAAGTGAATGCACCTGTCACTTACCACTCTAAAATGAAATGCAAAAGGGGAAAGAAGTGACACTCATGAGCTGGCATGGTACAGGTGACGGCACACAGGTGCTACATGGAAGATACTCACAAAATGGGAACGGTCAGTAGATGGAAATGGAGACCGGATATGAAGAATGCTGGGAATGGACAGAGCCAATTGGGTGAACTTGATTTGCAGGCATAATGGAAAACTAAGGCGCTAGCTCTTATAGATGTTCCTACGGAAGAAAAGCAGAATGTGGGGCTGAGGAGATGGCTCAGAGGATGAAGTGATGGCCATGGGGGAGGGGAGTGAAGGGGGAAAGAGGTTAGGAGTCTGTTTCCCAGCACCCATGTAAATACTAGGCCTGACAACCTACCTGTAATCTCTACACTTGAGAGTGGAGACAGCGGTTCCCTATAGCAAGCTGGCTGCTAGAGTCACTGAATTTACAAGGTTTGGATTCAATACATAAGCCGTGTTTGGCTTGCAGCAGAAGGCAAAGACACTGATACCAACCTCTGCATGCATTGAGTACATATGTGTATGCACACTTGCACACACGTGTCCACACATAATTAAGTATGAATATATTCATATGTCCACGCGGCAGACATTTGCATGCGAAAGGGGAAAAGTTCAATAAGCCATTAACAGTCAACAATTACATAATACTAAAAGTAAGTATTTTTTTCAGTAGGATAAAACTGCCATGTAACTATGGCCCATCAAGTATGTTTCCATTTCTGGTTAGTTTTTGGCAGTGAGAGGCCTTTGAATCACTGGATGTTGGAAGGTTGCTCAGAGCCCTTCCGATAGCCCCCAGCTTTGTGTGTCTGACACTTGTGTGGTATCAGGAAGCAGATCTTCATGGCAGCTCCATCCTCAGAGATCAGCCTATGTTGTGATAGCAAGTGTGAGGACAGAGAGAGAGGCAGGTCCTGGACACGTACCGCTCTGTCTTGAAGCGGAAACCCTTTGTCCTCTTGGACCATGATAATTCCAGAAAGATCAAGGCTCGCAGGGCAGAGATGGCAGTTACAGGGTGTGCCAGGGACACTTTGCAAACATGCAAGCCCGTGGGAGGGAGGAACAGCAGTTAGAGCGAACCTGCTATCTCTTCCCCTTCTGTCTTTTCTCACTGTAAATCCTTGGCTTGTGGAGTATGATTTGGCTCAGATCCTGCTGCTGCAAGCATAAAATGGAAGTGTGATGATCCTGTTATCACTCTTGCTTTTTAACCGCCACTTACTAGACGGAGGTAGCAAGAGGGTGTGCCTGCGGGGCATTTTTCTCTCACTGCACACCAGTGTTCCTTTGATTCAGGTGCCATTGTCTACGCCATCTAAGAAAGGTCTGTCTGTGAGAGGTTGTTTATTTGTTTATTGCAGTTTATTTTTTCCTTTCATCCTATTTTCCTAGAGACTCCAAGTGGATGGGTCTGATATGAATACTTGGTCCATTTACTGAATTCATCAAAGTAATTCCCAAAAGACTACTTTTTTTTTTCTCCCAGGATTAAATTCTTAGATTTTTTAAGTTGGAGGTATCAGAGGTTTTTTTGGATGATGTACTTAACTTTAAGGAAATCAAACTCACCCTTGAATGAAGGAATTCAACTTATTGACTGACAGTTTCATTTGGATTGACATTTACATAAGATGAAACCCCGTTCCATAGCCTGTGTTTAGAGAGATCATCTCAACTCATGGTCAGGGACAGGCAATGCCAGGCAAGGAGGGCCTGGGAGAAACGGGGGATATAGTGATTTTATTTGCCAGCTTGACTGGGCCATGGGGTACCCAGACATTTGGTTAGCCATTGTTCAAAGTTTTCTTTAAAACTTTAAAAATTATGTTTTAATTTATTGTGTGCATGTATGTGTGTCTGCGTGGGAACATGTACCACAGTATGTATAGAGGTCGGAAGACCTGTTGCTTTCTCTTTCTACCATGTGGGTCTAGGGATCAAACCCAAACTATCAAACCCAAACAGATAATGTTATCTTGCTGTCCCTGTTCTGAGGTCTCTGGGACCGTGTTTTGTTCATTTGTTGTTTTGTTTCTGTTTTTCAAGATAGGTTTTTTTCTGTGTAACAGCCTTGGCTATCCTGGAACTCACTTTGAAGAGCAGGCTGAGCTCAAATCCACAGAGCCTCTGCCTCCCAAGTGCTTGGATTAAAGGCATGACCCACCACCATTCCCCACTCCCCAGCAAAAGGCTGGCTCTCCCCAAATTCTTTTCTTTTCTTTTATTTCTTTTCTTTTTTGGTCTCCTTTTCAGCTGAGCTATCACTTTTTTTCCCCTACTTTTTTTTTTACATCACAGTCCATCATGAAAGCAAGGCAGGAATCCAGAGGGAGGTACTGAAGTTGAGGCCATGGGGGAGTGTTGCTTACCGGCTTATTCCTATGGCCTACTCGCCCTGCTTATTCACCAGCATGTCCAGCCCCTTTGGGATGGGCCCACCCACATCAATCACTAATTTAAAAAATTGCACCACAAGCTTGCTCATAGGCCAGTCTAGTGGGGACATTTTCTCAATGATACTCGCTTTCCCCAAATGACTGTTTTGCATTACATTGACATAAAAGTAGCCAGCACAGACATGAGCTAAAACATCAGCTGGCCAGGGTCTCCCTGTTGGCCTCCAAAGTGACCCTCTTCCATCAGCTGTCCTGGGTCTCTATCTTGCCCTGGCAACCTATCAGAAGCCAGTTCCGTATAATTTCAGTCTCGCCCGCCCTTCCCCACATACTGCACATGGTGAGGCTTGTGTATGGGTCACAGGGAGGACGGAGGGATCCCCAGCTCTAGCAGCCTCATGGGCCACTTTGTTAACTCTCATGCCTGTAGTGATGCTAGGGAAACAAGCTCTCACAGGTGTGCAACACAGTTCTGTACTTGCTCACATGCGCAATACTTGAGAGCGATAATAAATGACGATGTTATTGGTTTCTATAGTTACTATGCTATATCTTTATTGTTATTTAATTATGCTTATTTAAAAAATTGTTTAAAATCTTACGCGTGGAAGCCTGAAGCAGGTAGATTGTAAATTATAGGCCACACTGGGTTATGTAACAACAGCCTGCCTCAAAAATAGAGAAAGAAAAAGAAAGAAAGGGGAGAAGGAAAGAAGGACAGGCACACCAATTTCTCTCAATCTGTGTTTTGCTGTAGTTTTGTGTTTAGGTGTTTTTAGATACTCAGACACTCTCTGCTGTGTAGTAACTACAGTGCTCGGGGCACTTACATGTGACATTTCTGTGCCATCTGGGCTTGTGTAAATATATTTTGTGTTGTTCACACAACTAGAGATGAACTGACAAGAGGGTTTTTTTTTTTTTTTTTCATTTTTAAGGCAGAGTCTCATAGGAAAGCCCAGGTTGGCCCAGAATTCACTATGTAGTCTAAACAATCCTTCTGCCTCAACTTCTCAAGTGCTGGGATGATAGACAATGCATTTCCCCCCCCCCTCTCTGTTTGCATGCACGCATGCATGTATATACCACACATTCTAGGGAACTATAGGTGGGTTCTAGTTACTAGGATGAGAACAGAAAAATTGTCTGGCATCTAGTGTATTATGTTAGTTATTTTGGTTAACTGCTAATATTAGTAATTGTTCTGCTTATCTTGACCTTCATCTGAGGTTTGAATGTTTAGATTCTGTTATTTTATATTAATTAGCCTTTCCTTTAAGCTTGGAGAAGCTGCAGATTTGATAGCCACAATGTCTATGCATTAAAAGGTCTTGAAACTCAGAGTCTTCAGCTTTGAAGGCCTGGGGAGCTTGTTAAAACCATGGGATTCAGAATCTCTGTAAACCACAAGAACATTAATGTTTGCCTCAGGATACGACCGTATGAGGACAACGTGACGAAGAGTACAGAGTTAGTGACAGACGCCCTGTCACTCCATTGTAATTTAACACTGATCGAATTCAGCTCTGGCCAACTGTGCTCTTTACTTTCAGAATGCCTGGCAGGATGACTGGAGGAAGAAAGTTTCAGGTGATTTCAGTCCATCCTGGCAGGAAAGACATGGCGGGGTGGTTCACTCTCAGTGGCGGGAACATGAAGCAGAGGCTCCTCCCCCCACAGTGGACCAGGAAGTAGAGAGAGTGGACTAGAAACAGGGCCTAGATAAAATCTTCAAAGCCAGGATCCTATTGATCTTCTTCCAACACACAGCTTTCACCTCCTAAAGGTTCCTGTGGAGGTTTGAGTAGGAATGGCCCTATAGACTCATGTGTTTGAATGCTTGGCGATACGGAGTGTCTCCATTAGGAGATGTGGCCTTGTTGGAGGAGGTGTGGTCTGGCTGGAGGAGGTGTGTCATTGCGGGGGGAGCACTCTGAAGTCTCCAAGGCTCAGGCTCCACCCATTGTAAAATCTTGCTTCTCCCTGGCTGCCTTCTGATCAAGATGTAGAATTCTCAGTGCCGCCAGCACCCTGCCTGCCTGCGTACAGCCATGCTTCTCACGATGATGATAATAGACGGAACCTCTGAAACTGTAAGCCAGCCCCAATGTAATGTTTTCTTTTATAAAAATTGGGTTGGAGCCAGGTGTGGTGGCCCACGGCTGTAATCTTAGCATTGGCAGAGGCAGAGGCAGAGGCAGACGGATCTCTGCGAGTCCAAGGCCAGCCAGGTCAACAAAGTGAGTCCAGGACAGCCAAGGGTACAAAGAGAAACCTTGTCTCGAAACCCCTGCCCCCCAAAACAACAAATAAAAGTTGTATTGGTCATGGTGTCTCTTCACAGCAATAAAACCCTAGCTAAGACCATTCCATAGCTGTGTTACCAGCTGGGAACCAAGTGTTCAAAATGTGTGTTGATGGGGAAATGTTGTAGGTTCAAACCATGATGCCAACATAATAAAAATCAGAATTATGGAAGGATTCTGAATGCAGAACCAGGGATGGAGAAGACCTGGGCAGAGACAGGAGTCCTTGAATGTTCCATGGCACTGGCCTTTGACCCTTCAACTTTACCTGGCTTCTACCCAAGGGTCTTTTGGGTGGGTGGGCCCTGGGTAGGCTGGAATGAGTGTGAGAGAAGACGCTTGGTCAGAATCTAACCATTTGTGCCACTGAAAACACTGTGTTCCGAAAAAAATATGAGTTTAGAGTTTTGCTCCAAACAGCCTTCTCAGATAACACACTTAAATGAACCAACCTGACTTCAGTGGGTCCAAAGTTAATACAACATGAAACATCTCAAACTTGCCTCACGGAAGAAAAGGAAAAGGGGGTCTGACTCAGAAAGGAGAAGCATGTTATTGTTAGACAAGAATGGTACATTTACCAGATGAAATCACTATGCAAGATTGCTAACACATCGGTCAGTGCGCACTGGAGTTTCATTTAGAAAGTCTAAGCATAGAGGAGCCCCGGGGAGTTTGAGTATCCTTTAAAAATTTGGCTCCTGGAGGACAGAAAGCTGCCAGATCTGAAAAATAAAGCCAATGTTTCCCAAAGGGTCATATCTGGGAGCTGATTAAGAATTTGGACTACGGTCATTTGAAGGAAAAGAACTTTATCTGACTCACTGTTGAGTCTTTGACAAAAAGATGCATGTTGGTACAGTCTTAAGCACCCTCAGTTTAGGGGGAAAAAAGTCACATTTTGCTCCATGTGAACGAGTCAATGGGAACACAGGAGCCATGTCTTTGGAAGTAGTGACCTCACTGTTCCCCGGACTGTGTTCAGGTGTGTGAGTGCAGCTTAAGAAGAACATTGAAAGTTGAAGGAATTCCAGGTAACAAGCGGCCGAAGAATGGACAGATCTGGGGACTGCATTCTACAGAGCCCCACCTCACAGAACTGGGAGCTAGAAACCATGAAGTCCCACAGAAAGCCTCCAGCAAGGACGGCCTCGTGGAAAAGACCACACAGGTGCTCCATCGCTCCTGAGGGCTGGGGGTATGGATGTCAAGCGGAAATGATGGAGAACGGACTTCAGATAAATGTAAACAAATGTCGCATAAAAAATGATCTCTGACCCAGAACTTCTCCCGTGGAGAAAGGCTTCTGACGGGGAATCTGCCTGGATAGGCTCAGTTTGCGCTGGAGAAATTGCTGCAGGGGGAACGCCGCAGGCCGGCTTTGTAGGATGAGAGGTGGTGAGGAGTACATCGCAAAAAGCAAGAAGGGGACGTTTTATAGCTTCGTGGTTTTGTCAGAGAACAATAAAATGGGAGTGGGGTTTGCAGGGAGGAAAACCATTAAAAAGTGGGAGGCCGGAAGGGCAGTCTTAGCGGTCTGTCTGTGGCAAAGGATACGGGAGGATGGAGAAACCTCTCTATGCGCTCCTGTATCAGTGCGTACTTTTGAGTCCGAGGCTGTACTAGTTAAAGGGGGCAGTGCAATGAGCCAAGGAGATACAGTGCTGCCTACTTTCACCAGCACACACTGCGGCAGAGGAAGAGCAGACACACAGACACATAGGATGTGGTTTGCAGAATCCTGTGGTAAAACAGAGCCAAGAGACCCCGTGGGTCAGAGACCGCCCAGGTCTACTTTTGACTGGGGAACTGAAATAAGGTGAGTGGTTGGGCATAGTCTCTGGTGGAGAAGGAAGGTGAAGTCTCCAGGGCGAAAGCAAAGCTTCTGGAGGCTTTGGATTTTCTAGGATTAGAACCAAACTCATTAAAGGAGCCTGCCTACATCCGGTCAGTAAGATACGGCATTGAGCTGGCGCAAAGCTCAGTGGTGGAGTGCCTACTTAGCATATGATGGCCCAGGGTTATCCTAAGCACCCCTCCCCAACCAAAAAACCAACCAACCAACCAGTGGATCTTTTCTCTAGAACAGTTCTCAAGGTGCACCAAACACCTGTTGCTGCGGGAAGGCTGTGGGAGGTTAACCCAGCTGCGTGGTTTTATGGCAAGCTTGCTTTAACACTTACATGGAGACTTTTTTTTTCTTTGATGTGAATTTCTAGGTCTCATTTCAGGAGTTCTGAAACAGAACTTTTGTGGAAAATGACAACCAGGGGATTTGTACTTTTAAAAAGTTTCCCAGTGTTTCTGAAACAGTTAGAACACAGCATTTGCAAGCCAACAAATTGAGTGACTTTTAAGATTTCCTTTAGCTCAGAGAGTTAATGATTGCATGGTATGCCAACTCCTTTGCTGCCAGCCATACCTCAGCAGCCAGAGGTCTGAAAGGGTGTTTTTTTTTATAAATAATTTATTTATTTTATATTAATCACAGGTTATGTACTTTGTATCCTAGCCATAGCCCCCTCCTGCATTCCCTCCCACTCTCCCCATCCCTCCCTCATCTTCTCCCTGTCCCCTCCAAGTCCACTGATAGGGGAGGACCTCCCCCCCTGCCATCTGACCCTAGCTTATCATGTCTCTTCAGGGCTGGCTACAATGTCCTCTTCTGGGATCTAGCTAGGCTGCTCCTCCCGGGGGGGGGAATGGGGAGGGTCAAAGAACCAGCCATTGAGTTCATGACAGAAATAGTCCCTGTTCCCCTTACTAGGGTATCCAGTTGGACACTGAGCTACCATGGGCCACATCAGAGCAGGGGTTCTAGGTTATATCCATAGATAGTCTTTGGTTGGAGAAACAGTCTCATAAAAGACCTCTGTGCCCTGATCTATTAGGTCTTTGTGGCGCTCTTGTCCTTGCCAAGTCTTACTAACTCCCCCTTCTTTCATATGATTCCCTTCACTCTGCCGAAGGCTTGGTTGTGAGTTTTAATATCTGCTTTGATACATTGCTAGTTAGAGTCTTTCAGAGGCCCTCTGTGGTAGGCTCCTGTCCTGTTGCTTGTTTTCTCCTCCATTCAATGTCCATCCCATTTGTCTATCTAAGCAAGGATTGATCATCCCAC
>CM053750.1:3107184-3129431 GCA_028658305.1 Pachyuromys duprasi | reverse complement strand
TAAATTTATTCATTTTTAAAAATTAATTACAGTTTATTCACTTTGTGTCCCAGCTGTAGCCCCCTCCCTGGACTTTCCCAACTCCATCATCTCTCCCTTATCTCCTCCCATGCCTCCCCCAGTCCTCTGAGAGGGGAGGTCCTCCTCCCCTTCCCTCTGATCCTAGCCTATCAGGTCTCATCAGGACTGGCTGCATTGTCTTCCTCTGTAGCCTGGTAAGGCTGCTGCCCACTCATGGGGAGATGATCAAAGAGCTAGCCACTGAGTTCATGTCAGAGACAGCCCCTGTTCCCCTTACTAGGGAGCCCTCTTGGACACTGAGCTGCCATGGGCTACATCTGTGCAGGGGTTCTAGGTTATCTCCATGAATGGTCCTTGGTTGGAGTATCAGTCTCAGAAAAGACCCCTGAACCCAGATTTTTTGGTTCTGTTGCTCTACTTGTGGAGCTCCTGTCCCCTCCAGGTCTTCCTATCTCCCCCTTCTTTCATAAGATTCCCTGCACTCTGCCCAAAGTTTGGTTACAAGTCTCAGCATCTGCTTTAATATCCTGCTGGGTAGAGTCTTTCAGAGGCCCTCTGTGGGTAGCCTCCTGTCAATTATACCTTTTTAAAAAGCTACTTTAAAAAGAAGATAAAGAATTTACTATCTCTGGCATTGTTGAACCATTACATCAATAGCATAGCTATCTACAAACCCTTTAATTATGAAGAAATCCTCAATAATGAAGCCACCTGAGTCACTTTTTCTGTCGATCACAGCTGGAAGCCTAATTTGCTGCTACACCTCGCTCGCATAACAAACATCACAGAATGCTAAAATTTGACAGGTTCCTCAATCACCCAAAAGATCATAGGACAACTTGTGGAAGTCTGTTCTCTTCACCTACCAGGTGGGTTCCGAGGCTCACACTCAGGTTACCAGGCCTGGACACATAAGCCATTGCCTGCTGAGCTATTTCACCAACTCACTTTGAAAGAAAACTCCATTTCCATGAGTGTCTGTGTTTCACAGATATGGATCAGAAACCCAGAGGAGTGAAGGACTGTCCAATGTCCGTAGCCCCAAAGCCACAGTGCGCGACCCCCCAAGCGTGTACACATTCCGGTGTGTCCCCCAGGGGTGCGTCATCAGCTTTTAATTTCTAACTTTGTTTCTTTCAGATAGCAGAGAGAAGACATGCAGGGTGGAATTTAATGCTTACGCATGGAATTACCTACAGCGCCTCTTGTATGTTTTATAAATGAGACAGCAGAGCTGGAAGGTAGGTAGGAGAAGGGGTATTTTCTCTCAGAGTCACAAAACCAACATGAAACACCGTTCTCTTGAAACAAGGAAAAATATCCCTATTTGCCATAAATGATTCTCAGGTGTATGCCTTATTTAATATCTGTCCTTTAAAGTCAATCAGCCTTTCTCTTCCCCCCAACTCTCTCTCTCTCCATGTGCGCATGCCTGGAATATCAGTCTTGCTGTTTTCCTACAGAATACTAAAAATGAAGTGTGAAATTTCAGTCGTTTTGTGTTAACTGTCATTTTCTTAAATGACATGGCTTTAAAAAAATATATATATATAACTGGAAGTTGAATTTGTTTTAGGTTAGGCTTACTCACAAGGGACTGAAAGGTTCTTTTTATTTCTGTAATGTTCCCGTCTTTGAGCAGTAGCCAAGCAATGAAAATTCTAGCAGAGGCACAGAATGGAAGTTAATATCACTGAGTCATGGGTAACGGAAGCCTTCCTAATTCCATATGCTATTAATATCCTATGTGTCAAACTAAGGTTAGAGATTCTTAAAGGAAAAAAGATGTTACTGATACTTGCTAAAATATGGGCATGAAGACATGATTTGGGGTAGCCGCAACAGGTACATCCCATGACAGTGCAGCTTACAGCAGAAGAGAGAGGTTGAGTTCAGCGTGAGCCAGTAGGAATTGTGACCAAAAGAGTAAGGTGGGTGTTGGTAATGGAAAATTACTAAGAAGAAACATGAGGGGTAGGTTGGTTGGGGGCCTCTAGATTCTTGGTGAAGACAGAGATTTCCTGGGGAGGAGGAAGCTGAGGAAGCAGATTCAGGGTGGAGGGTGAGCAGAGGGTCAGGAGGAAGGGCTTTTGTTACACTCCCTTACCTGGGTTCTTTGCAAACCCTGGATTTTTCCAAGAAGTGCTTAGATTGTTCAGGAGCTTCATAAGCCTGATGATAATTTGGCAAAGATTCTGCCAGAACAGAGCTCTCTGAGGGGCGCAGTAAGTGACATGTTCCAACACACTGCCTCTCTGTAGGGCTCAGTAAGTGATGTCCTCAAATATACCGAGTCACACAGTGAGCTGGGAGCCCATGGGGAGCAGGACATACAGATCAGAGCTTCTTTGAATGTCTTATCCACCTGAAGGCCAGCCTGTGGGAGAGGAATACAAATGCCAGATGTCTTCATGATTTTTGTTTGTTTGTTTCTGAGAGTTTGTCAAGATTACACTAATCTCACAGAGGAAAAGACAAAGTTTTTACTTTCTGTCCATGCTAGAGTCCAGAGAAAGTTTGATCCAGGCTACTGGTTATTCTCCAAGTTCATCCCCTGTCCTATTTATGACCACTAAGAAGGACCTACAATCCCACACTAGTCCCAGGATGATGAGGTAGCCAAGAGGAGGATGCTAGTATTGATCCAGGTCTATGTAAGTATTGCCATGTCGCTACCTCCTCAACACTACCAGTGAAGGGAGTGCCTGGCACCGGTCCAGGCCTAGTTCTTCCAAGCATAGTGGCATATTATGCTTTTGTTTCCTTGTGGGAAACATTATGGTTTTGATATGAGGTGTTCTCCAAAAGGCTCAGGTGTTAAAGGCTTAGTTCCTACGTGGTAGGGTCAGTTGTTGGGAAGTGATTTGTTTTGTGAGGGCTATGACCTAATCAATGGATTAATCTACCAATGCAATGAAAGGTTGACTTGTGTATTGGTAGGTTTTAGAAACGGTGGGAGATGGGCGAGGAAGCAGGTTGCTGAGGGTGTGCCTGGTAGTCTTCTTCAGAGTATATCTTGTGCCAGCCCCTCCGGGATGCAGTTCTGCTGTGGTTCTCTGTCTCAGGCTGAGACATCATGGAGCCAACTGGGCATGGAATGAAACTTCTGAAAACACCGGTTAAAATAGAGCTTTCTCTTGGGTATTTGTAGGGACTATTTGCTTTTAGTAAACATTGGGGTAGATGTCATAGTGTGGCAGCTAGTTATTTGAACTACTTGTTTGTTGGGGAGGGGGCAGGGCAGCCCAGAGTGGTGACCTGCGCTGCCCTGAGTCACCAGGAGGGAGACTGGCAGAACCCAGGCTAGAATGCAGGTGGTTGATCTCCTGGGTGGTCTCACCCCACTGCTCCGCTAGTAGCTTTTTAGTGTGAAGTTCATGGCTACAATGATCAGCATTTTTGCCTTTTATTCAGACTTACGAGTAAAAACCCAAAGGTAGGGCAATAGAGAATGGCCCAGGGTGGGTAATGCTTTTTCATACCCAGAAGCCTATGGTGTGTGTGTCCTGGAGAGAGGCTTCACTCATTATCCTCAGAGAAGCAACTGGGATTTCACTGGTTTTCTGAATTACTTTCCTGTCTTCAATTTTACCCATTTTAGCTCTAATTTTTACTCTTTGTCTTCTTACTGTGGATCTAATTTGCTCTTCACTTTCTAGTTTCCTAAGATGCCTGATCTATTATAACACATGTATGTAGTGCTAGGCTCTAGCCACGGTTTCTGCCGCAAATTTTAACAAACTGGTATCTTTATGCATAATGTATAAGAAAATGGAGATTTTCTTACAACTATTTCCTAATTCAGTGCATCTCTCACCCCGGTGCTCTGACAGTAGGGGATTCTCCCACATTCACAGCACAGTCTTTCCACCCTGCAGATCTGGACCAGTGACAGGTTCATGTTATGATGCTGTCTGGGGAGCTGAGTGTGAGTTTGTGGGACTGTACTGGAAAAGTCAGTTAGTTATTTACAGGGAAAAACACCACTGCCCAGGATGGTAGGAAGTAACAAATCTGAGGATATATCTTAATAAGAAAACATACCCCAGAAACACAATTATAATTAAAGGGCTGCTTGATACAGCAGGAATAATAATTAAAAAAAAACAAACAGAAGAAAACAAAACAAAACAAAAAACCAAGAGCCTTTTAGAGCCCTCAGAAATACTTCAAGAAGACCTGGGGAGTTCATGGACTCCTTTAGATGTTCCCAAAGAGCAGCAAATGTTCTCTATAGAGAAAGTTAATATTTCCAGCTTTGCAGGCTGCCTCTGGCAATCATTGACCACGAACCCTGTTATCTACCACACACTGCGCACAGATGGTTTGTCCTGAACAAATACGGTTTTCGTAGAAGCTTTTTTAGGTACTGTGTGTACACAGGGATGAGTGCAGGCTGCCAGGCTCCGCACCCTGTGCTGTCTGGAGACAGACAGAGTCCCCCTTTAACCTGCTTTCTCTAGCTTTCTTAATTTTACAATTTTAGGTTATTTCTTTCTGAAAATTTTATGCGTATGTGTGTGTGCCTGAGTATATGTATGTGTACCATGTGTGTAGATGGCCACAGAGGCCAGCAGAGGGCATCAGATCCCCTGGAACTGGAGTTATGGTCAGTTGCAAGCCACCGTGTGGGTGCTGGAAACTGAACCCCGTTCTCTGGTGGAGCAGGAAGTGCACTTTGTTTCTTTGACAAGATTTCTCTATGTAGCCCTGACTGTCCTGAACTCATCAGGCTGGCCTTGAACTCTGAGATCTGCCTGCCTCTGCCTCCCAAGTGCTGGAATTAAAGGTGTGCCCCACCAATGCCCAGCTGCAGGAAGTGCTCTGAACTGTTGAACCATCACTCCAATCCTCCCTCCAGACTTGGAAACAAGAATCCATCAGACCTTAGTTCTAAATGGCAGCATTTGGGTTAGAGGAAGAAAAATATAGTGGATCAGCCTCTGGGATCACCCTGTGTGGAAATTTGTGTTGGAGAGTTTCTCATACCAGTGATGAACTTAAGTTCTTGTGCCTTTTCAGAGAGTAGGATTTCCTCTTTCCCTCCCTACTTCCTGGTCACAAGCCTCTCTATTTCCAGTCCTCACTACTAAATCTTTGTCTTTACTGTGGACCAGCATTTCTCAACCTGTGGGTAGCGACCCCTTTGGAGTAGAATGACTGACCCTCTCACAAGGGTCACATATGGATCTCCTGCATATTAGATATTGACATGTGTTTTCTAGCAGTGGCAAAATTACAGTTATGAAGTAGCAATGGAAATAGTTGTATTGCTAGGCTGCGCTGCATGGAGCTGGGCTGCACTGCGAAGGGCCCTAGCAGAGCTGGAAAAGGGGGGTTCCACCTGTACCTGCTAGAACGTCTGCACCAACACTCGCTAATAAGTGTTCTCAGACCGGCTTCACCCTCACAGGAGCATATGTGCTGCTTCTGGGTGATAAATTAGAGTGCTTCCCTCTCCCTGTCAGCATCAAGGCAGGCGAGTGTTCAGAGCTAGGGCTTATGGCGAGATAAGTCAGGGATGGTAATTGCATGCTTTTCCTTAATTCTCAGGAGCCTCAGTATTGATTTTACAAGCCTGGGATTTCATCTTGGGATCACCCAGGTTATGTTTTTGAAGCACTTACTGCCTTTTAGAAATTCATGTCCTATTGATTCAGAGAACTGGCCTTTTGCATGTATATCCAGCTCCAAAAAGAGGCATAAATCTGACGGCAAAGAGATGGTTCATGTGTTTATTAATGAGCCAGGTACTCTAAAAAAGTGACGTTTCTTCATTAAAAACATATTTTTAATACCCCCTATTTGCCAGGCATTGTTTTCAGTGATTGGATTCCTGCAATTAGCAGAACAACAACAACTATTAATATATACTTGGTTTTAATGAAGTTTAGGTTATGTGGTAAGGAATGCAGGATCACACAAAATAGAAAAATAAATAGTTAAGTTGTGATGGGAACTACAAAGAGAAACAAAGTGAGCCAAAGAGGTCGAGGCTGTTAGACGTGGAGGGACCACTGAGTCAGTTAGATAGGGTGGTCATGGAGGCTACCGGGGTGAATGACGTTTGAGCTGAGACTTAAATACCCACCATGTGGGTGTGAAGCAACTCTGAGTGGGGGTGAATTGCATTTCTGACAGAGAAAACAGTGACCACAAATGCCCCAAGCACAAGTTTCTCTTGGTTGTACCGTCAGGAGTTTTAATTTATGAAGGTAACTAAGAGATATGGAGAAGCTAATTCCACTTCACTGAAGGACATATGCTACTTGTTCCCAAGAGGAGAGGCACACCATGCTACTCTGGGCCACAGACGAGAAGCAGGAACATGAGTCTAAGAGATTTCTAGTGGGATTTTTGTAAGAAAAGCAAAGCAAGATTCTGGTGTGGCACTACAGACCCATCACCCTAACCCTTAGGAGAAGGAGGCACAAGAGTCTGAGTTTTCAAACAGCTTGTTTATAAAATGAGTTCAAGGTCACTGGGTTACATAGCAAACTGCTACCTTCCCTCCACCCCCACCAAGAAAACATGAAGGCAGACAGGGGAGATGACTCAGGAGTGGTAGCCTAGAACTTGGCTCTAGGTGGTTCAGGGTAGGGAGAATATTTTAAATTAAACAGTACGTGTGTTAGCCCGCTTTCCATTACTGTAACAAAATACCAGGGATAGTCAACTTATACAGGATGGTTTCACCAGCGCAGTTTCAGTTGGACCTGCAGCAGTGGATCATGGTGGGGAGCTCCTTGTGGATCAGCACTGTTCACCTAGTGGACAGAAAGTGAGCAAAGCGAGGTAGGGGAGGGGTTAGCATCCCAATATCCTTTATGAGGGCAATGATCAAGAAGACTTCCCGCTAAGCCCCACTTAAAGGTTTCTTCACCTCCCTACAGCACCAAACTAGTGAATGGAGACTAAATTTTTAAAAATCATTTATTTATTTATTTATTTATTTATTTATTTATTTATTTATTTATTTATTTATTTATATAGAAAATTGAACCAAGGGCCTGCTAGGCAAGTACTAGAGCACTAGGGAATCTGGTTTTCATGGAATCTGGAAAGTGTTTTGCCCGTTAGGTTGGCCCTATGTCGGTAGATGCCTAACAGACAAAGATACTCTATGGCTATGCAGAACTCACTCAGCTTCGGGATTGCAGATCATATTGCAGTTCCTACTGGGTAAGGCTGGATGTGCTAGGGAGAGGTAGAGAGGCTGGTCTGATCGCTGCAGAGCAAGCCACCAAGTACAAGGACTAGTGCGGCACTTGCGTGGTGACCCCATCCCTTGTATGTTAGGATTCCCACCTTCTTTCTGCCTTCTGCTTTGCTCTATCCCATGACAAATTAGATTTTGTCTAATGAGTCTGTCGTTCTTTCTACTGATTTTTGTTACTGTCCCAAAAGAAATAACAAATGGAAGGACTTTCTGGAAAACGACTTGTTGGTCAAAATGTCAACTGAAAATGCCTATTTAGCTTCCTTTACCATTAAACATCCGTTACTAGAAAGATGTCTCATGAGATCACTGTTTATGGGCAGGTTAAGGTTTATTCTGTGACTCTGCAAATATGTTTACAATTTGTATTTATTTATTTTGTGTGTCTCTGTGTGTGAATATATATGGCCATGTGTGTGGAGGTCAGAGAACAACTTTCAGGACTTGATTCTATCTTTTCACCATGTGGGCACTGGGGATCAGTTTCTGGTCATTGGAATCATCAGCAATTGCCTTTACCATGAGCCAGACACGTCACTCTACAGCATTGCCTTCCTCCTCTGTCTCCAGTCTTACAGTCATCTTATGACGCAAAATATAATTGAAACTTAAAGATCTCCATAGTCTCTAACATCTTCTCAGTTTAAGAGTCCAAATCCCATGTTTCACTTTAAAGTCAAGGCAATCCCTTAACTGTGAGCTCCTGTAAAACCAAAACCAAGTTGCATACTTCCAACATGCAATGGCACAGAATAATCATTCCTATTCCATAACAGAATAATCAGGGCATGGCAAGGATGATCAGACCAAATGTCTTAGCTACTTTTCTATTGCTGCAATAAAACACCACAACCTAGGCAACTTCTAAAAGAAAGTATGTAATTGGCTTACAGTGTCAGAGGGGTAGAGTCCGTGATGACGGAGCAAGGAAAGAGCTGAGAGCTCACATTGGGACGCATAACCATGAGGCAGTCTGGGAACGGCACGTGTCCTTCTAAAGCCCAAAGTTTGCCCCCAGTAACCAGCTCCTCCAAGAAAGCCACACCTCCAGTTCTTCCAAAACATTTCCACCAAGTGTGAATCAAGTTTTTAAGTATACCAACCTATGAGGGGTGTTCTTATTCAAACGGCCACAACAAGGAAAGACACAAACACAGCAGGGTAAACACCCAATCCACGCCGAGCTCCATTCAGCACCTGGGGCTTCGACAGCCCAGCACCCAGCTCTGCCGGCAGCACACATCCCTGTCTCTTTCGCAGGCTGTGCTCACTGCCTGCAGTTTTTCTCTTCTTTGTGCCTTTCTGAGAATGGGGGTGCTTTCCACACCAAGAACCTGTTCTCGTTCTACAGTTTCATGTATTTATATATGTTAAGCTTTGTGGGCTTAAAGTTGTTTTGTAGACCAAACCTTTGAGCAGAGAATCTAAGCTTTGTTTGGCACGAAATAACCTCCAAGATCTCCCCAACTGTTGCACACTCTTGAGTCATAGGAGTTGACATTGTTGAATTTGCGCTGAGATTCAGAGTATGTGCAGCAGCGAATTTGTCATGTGACCTCATTATTGATTGTCATACATAGACAGATGCCTTTTGACACCTGTTTAAACACAGGACCATGCAAGAAGATTGTGGTTACTACCAACGGCTGCTGGTTTAAAATACCAAGAGGCTGTCATTTCCTCTGAGGAAATTCCTGATTACTTCACAGAATACATATTTAATAGTTTTGATCATCTGTTTATTCAGTTTTTTATTGTTATTCAACATTCTTTCTCTTTTTCCTTCATGAGATACATCATCACATATGTGTTTTATTCTAATGTTATATATACAGGAGGCTGTGTAGTTTACACATTTCGACAATTTCCATCTTTTAAAATGTGTTCAGAGAGATTTTGTTTACCTCCCAAGGACTGAAAGCAAGGGATTCCCATTCTCTTACATTCTGCCTGAGGACAATGTATATATAGAAAATAACTCATTGTTTACCTTCGGCGTGTATGTGTATATAATTGTCTTCTGAAGAGGAGGTACTGATTTTCATGACAATGTTTTGTGAGGTAATACCACAACATAGACCGTAAAGACCTCTCTGGGTTTTGAGAACAGTTTTCATTAATATGTATTTTTGGGGATTAAAAAATAAAATGTAAATATTTTTATTTATAATATTCATAAAAAACCCATTACCATATTCTGGAGAGTAATGCTATTCTAGCACAAGAGAGTGATATTCATAGGCCTTTTTGTTACTAAAAGCTTTTGTATTAGTGTTTTTGAGGAAAAAATATGTAGTTGTATCAGGAGTCAGCGGGTGAAACCAGGAAGGGACCCAAATATTGTAGCAGGTGGGCACGGATCATGTGAAATGGTATAAAGCTCAAGTTCCAATGCCAGGAAAAGGAGAGTCATGGGACACTGAGAAGTTGCTGAGAATTTGAGGAGCCATGGGCAGGTGAGATGTTATACATGCTGGGTTAAGGCCGTCACACAGAGAGGCAGGCAGATGCAGGAAAGTGCCCTGGTACAAGCCAGAACACTTAGCTGCATGGATAGAGACACATAGACCTACAGAAATACACACAGGCCGGCTGCCAGAGGTGAAGACCGAGAGCCTTAGGCCTCAGAAAGTATTCATCAGTTATGTGCAATGTATATGAATATACATACGTATGTATATATAAAATGCAGTGTCAGCCATTTTGTACTGACGCATGGTCCCTTGAATGTTCAGCGTTGCCATCTTAGTCCATGCTGGGTAGCCGTATCAGCACCATATTGTCTAAGCTGGCCCTTCCTGCCCTCTGTCCCCACAAGGTGACGCCTCCCAGTTGGTTCTCTTGTCATTTCTTCCCCTATTTTGAATTTAGGATTCTATACTAGCCCTAGGTTGGCTAGTACAGAGAGGAGCAGCTGGCTAATGCTCATTTACAAACAAATACTTCCCTTGACCCGTGACCACTTAAGGAGGCCAGTTAGGTGAAATCTGAGATGAAGGGAAACTACAGCCACCAGCAGAGGGGCAGTTTGCATTTCACACCCACTGTCAAGTCCCCATCAGGCACTAGACCTGCTCTTGTTCTCGGTTACCTAAGTGCCACATTGCATCCCTGCATGTGGAGAACAGCTTTTGTTTGATGACTTTTTCTTTTGGCCCTGGAGTTTGGCACAAGTTTGGCACCTCCCCCGCCCCCTTGTTCCATGTGCGCTCTTGCTACAGCCCCCCACCCCCGCAGCCATTAGGGCCTGTTTCAAACCTTCCTGTGGGCGCTGTGATAGGTGACCATTGCCTTGTTACATTTTCCCACAGAAGGTTTCAAATACATTGGCTGTGAAGGTTTGCTTTAGCGGGTTAAGACATTCTTCAGAGCAGCCATCCGGAAGACGTTTTGTTTGGCTTTTGTTTTCTGCCGCCCTCGTGTTAGGAGGAATGTTAAAGGAAACTGCTGCCAAATCTTAGAAACTCGTTCGTCTTAGCTATTTGCAATGTCCTCTTCCTGTCTTTTGTCCACCCAGGCTGGCTCCTCTACAGACCAGGACTGTCAAAATCAAGTCTCTCCCATAGTGCTTTGCTCCGGAGCCCCGCCCCCAAGTCCTGTATGGCAGTCTATAGCTTTGCAGAGACATGGAACAAAATCTTCAGATTTTCTCTATCAAACCTTTCCATAGTGATGTTTCACTTTCCTCATTTTGACATTGACAAAAGACAGCTCATTGAAGGCAAATGCTTTTATTGTGTCCTGATGATAGTTGACAGCAGAAGTAATCAGTAGAGATAATAAGAAAATTTAAAGTTTGACTATTGTTGTGTTGAATTTGCCAGCGATGATATGGCCTAATTGTGAAAAATCTTGGAACTAGGGCTGGAGATACAGCTTAGCAGCAGAATGCTTACTGAACATGTACAAGGCCTAGGTTCATTCCACAAAGACATCCTCCTCCTCCAAAGATCGGGGTGAAGGGTGCTTATGCATTTCATCCTGAGTATGTATAGAACATGCATATCTATGTGTCATATATATTATCTGATATGGGATATACAAATCACATATATACATACCATACATGTGATATATATATATATATATATATATATATATATATATATATATATTTTTTTTTTTTTCCCCAAGACAGAGTTTCTCTGTGTAGCTCTGGCTGTTCTAGAGCTTGCTTTGTAGACGAGGCTGGCCTTGAACTCATAGAGAGCAACTTGCCTATGCCTCTCAAGTGCTGGTACTAAAGGTGTGTGCCATCACTGCCTGGCCAGATGCTTTTTAACATCTTTCCCTTTGTGGAAGCTCTCTGTGGGTTGGAGGAACAAAATGAAGACATGAGAGCTGGAACCCAAATGTGGCACAATTTGCCAGCAATGCCTGATTAGAAGTTCAGGATGTGTGAGTTTCTAACAGATAAAAGGATTACTTGGCTATAATTAAAATTTTGGAATTTAAAAAGGTTGAAAGTCTTGAATGATCCCTGTCCTGAAATAGAGCTTCCATGTTCACAGTCTTTATGTTTTGCTCTTCTGTTGTTGAGACAGGGTCTCATGTGGCCTTAACTTGCTCCACATTTAGGAGAGCCTTAGACTCCTGCTCTTTTTGCTTTCATCATCTAAATTCTGAGATTACAGGGCAGACACCCCATTGAGTATACATTGCAGGCATTGAGAAAAATCCAGGGAAGTACGGGAAGATAAAGGAGCCATTTTTTAAACATTCTCATATGCCCAGTGGCTTCTGCTTAAACCAGCGGTTCTCAACCTGTGGGTCATGACCCTTTTGCAGAGGTCGGAAAACACAGATATTTACATTACGATTCACAACAGTATCACAATTACAGTGACGAAGCGGCAGCGAAAACAGTTTTGTGGTTGGGGTCACCACAACCTGAGGAACTGAACTGAAAGCCCTCAGCATTTGGAAGGTTGAGAGTCACTGGCTAACGTACCTTTCCAAGCCCAGTGAAAAGAGAGGTCAGAACTGACCCTTGATGATAATGTTATTTAGACTAAGACCAGGAGGCCAGGGCGAATAGAACTAGTGGCCACAAGGATGTCTAGCCTTTTACCCCTAACATATATTGTTCTTAACAAACATGTGAGGCCACAGGTTGGACACATTGCTGGGTTCTTTTTAGAATGGAGTCAGTTATCAGAGTTAAACCTTTGAGAGCACTGTTCCAAAACAGCTTTATAAACCATGCATTAAAATACTGTCTTTAAGTTTTCAGATAAAGTCTACATCCCTGCTTTAGACAAAGGTCTTTGATTATTTTGAGAATCAAAATAGCTATTTATCAGAATAAATAAATTGACACTCTACTTCACAGGTAAGAGACTATAATTGACACATGTCAACCAAGCGTACTATTTAGACCTCATGATTTGTACTATATGAAAAGCACATAAGTGGGAAGTAATAATTCAAAAAGAAGCTGTATTTGCAAAGCTGTTAATATTAATGTTATCTATGGCAGCAAAAAAAAAAGATGGTTTATAGCCTAAATGACACACAATAAAGGACAATGTTCTAGCCATTATATAGTCTTAAAGACCATGAAACCATGTGGCAAAGTGGTGTTAGTCTATAGGCAATAAGTGCTTATGCATGTGCCGCGGATTAGAGAACTATAGTGTTTTACCACCATGTTAGAGACACAGTTCCAAGCTGTTTCTGTTTAACTCACACACACACACACACTGCTATGGCAATAAATACATTTACTTAGGTGTACTGGCCGTGATTCTCCTTCAGCTTCTTTCTACCCGACTCATTCTGAGGTTCACAAAGAGGCCTTTGCTGGTGTGGAAACGCTACAGGACTAAGGTTGGCAGAGCGGCCTTTCTGAGGTTCCTATGTGTTAACCTGGATCACCATTTTGGTCACATCTCTGAAAAGATCAAGTTATTATGTACAACATAAGAAATATCTTCTAGTCACGTGGGCAAATTTTCATTCTCTTCTATTTTCTTGTGCCAGGGTTCCCTCCTAACTGGTTTCAGGAAACCATAATTTTCTAAATGGGTATGCATTTATGGACACCAAAGAGAGTATGGACCATTCCTATCAGAATCCAACCTAGAACACTTTTTCTTGGTGTTTGAGACAAGATCCCACCATACAGTATCCAGTTGGCCATGTGGACCTGCTATCTTCCTGCCTCTGCCTCCACATATGTACCACCACTCCTAGTTTAGAGCTGTCACATGATCCTGTACCCACGCACAGCCAAGCAGACCCAGGGCTTCCTGAAGCTCAGATGGCTGTGCATGTTGGCGCGGTCTGGCAGAGCTAGACAAACCCCTCAGGGGTGGCAGAATGCTAGTTTCTATTATGGTGATGATTGCTAAAATGGCCTTACTTGTTGAAAGGTTCATCTGGGTACAGGATATACACACATGTCAGCATATGGTTGGTGTGTTACCATTACAGCATTAGAAAGGCTATTTTCCTATCATCAAAGCCCAGGTCACCAGAAGTACCCAGTTCTACTTCTCCATGAACTTTCAACAAAGATAAGAGAAAAAAAAAATCCCATTTCCCAAGGATTAAGGGACTAAAAATCCTTTTTAGAGAGAGCTCTCTTGGGAACTTCCAGAAAGTTATCAAACAATTAAGACAGTCTTAGAAACCTAGATAGTTAATCTTAGAAGAGAAACATAGTGGCTGAGCGATGGCGGGCCAGTCCCAGAGGACTGAGGCCTCATCAAATGGCGCAGTTTGAGTTCTATACCTGTGTCTGTATTCTGAATGTAATGCACTACGATCCTTCCCCACTGAAGGGAAATGAACTCTGACCTTCACTCAATAGGCCACTGCTACAAACAGGAAGAACACTGGTGGAGACTAGCACGTTCACTCACAGGAAAGCTCCTAAGTCCAAGGAGTCTGATTTGAGGAGCATGTTTTATTTTATAATGCCAGAGAACTGACATAGACCAGCAGTATAATTAAAACAATAAATCACTAATTAAAACTCCCACATGGGAAATTTATTACCAAAGTGATTTATTACTACAGTAATACATTTATTAAATAATTTTTAAAGTAAACAGGGACCACACAAAAAGGAGCCTTAGAGAGTGATAAGAAAAAATGGAAAATTATACCATCAACAGAAACAATCTGTATATAATTAACAGTACATTCACTTTACATTCCCCAGATTATATATATTCACATTCTGGAACCCAAGAGAAATCTTTAACTGTCAACTTAAATGTGTATGAGTGTTCTGCCTGCATATATATCTGTGTACCATGTGTGTGCCTGGTGCCTCCCAAGGCCAGAAGAGGACCTCAGATCCCCTGTAAGCTGCCATGAGGGTTCTGGGAATTTAACTTGGGTCCTCTGGAAGAGCAGCCAGTGCTCTTAACTGCTAAGACTTCTCTCTAGCCCTAAAATCTGATATTTTTATGTAAAATGAGCAAAACAGAAATAGCAATACTGGCTTTTCGATACACATAGTACCTAGGGTGCAGTAGATTAATCACATAATATATTTTGACAGCTTTCATCTTTCATTATTCCTTTAACATTCACATATAATTCATAAATTCATCTTTAGGTAAATTAGAGTCTAAATTCAATAAATACTTTACAAAGAATAATTATTAAAACAGTGTTGCACATTCCCAGACTGGGGAAGGACTCATAGCAAAAGGTTTTTGCCAGAATCAATTCTGAAGGCGAACAGGGAACCTGCAGGATTCCCATGGTAAGGGCCCGTGCTTTGGCAAGCTCCCTGAAATGCTAGCAGTTGACATTTCTGAGTGCAGACAAACATGTCCATGGGGAAAGGAAGGTATTGCCATGTTGTCTGACTATGGTCCACTGGAAAATAGCATGAAAGAGTGGGGTAACTTGGGACACTTCCTAGTAAACAGGAAACAGGATCCTTTCTCTCCAGAAAGACAAAGGACTAACTAGATGCTACTTACTTGTTGCACTTACATTCTATTGATGGCCAAAGTGTGTATATATACACCAAGACCTTGTGAGTTTGATCCTAGATGGTTAGTGAAGTTTCTCTGACCCTCGTTCCCCATCTAGACCAACATGCAATGCTGTTGGCTGTAAAGAAACCGCACATTCCCTGACAGGGCTTTTTCTCAGATCTGAATTTGGCAACACAGGTTCCCTGTGACTGTGGCCTTTGTGTGTTTCAAAAAGGATGGTCTAAGTCTTCCCATGGAGTTTGGGACTTGTGCTTATCTTATATTGTTACCATGCTGCTGTTTCAACATTTGTCTCCACTTGAAGCACAGTCTAAAAGCTCAAGAGGAAACCACAACCCGCATCTATGTGTGCAGAGCACAGAGAACAGGAGCCCATGGGGAGAACTCAACGGCTCCTGATAGACCCGAGCAGCTTCACTGTGAAACTCAACTCTTTCAAAACTTATCTCTGTGTGGTATGTGTGTCTTAGGTGCCCTTGGAGGCCAGAAGGCACTGTATTCCCTAGAGCTGGAGTTCCAGGCAGATGGGAGCCTCCTAGTATGGGTGCTGGGAACAGAACTTGGGTCTGCTGCAAGAGCAGCATGTGTTCTTAGTTGCTGAGCCACCTTCGCCTTCCAGTCCCTCTAAAACCTGTCTTTAAGGATAATGAAGGAAAAATGGTGCCCACCGTTAAATACATCAAGTGCATTTCACATGTAGAGCCCAGAAATTTAAAAGGATATTTAAGCACTTCATTCTCTCACACCATCTGGTTTTGGCCTTGATTACTACCTATTTAAGAAGTTACTGTGGCTGACATCAGAACCCAAGGAACTTTCCCGTGTGTGCCACTTTCTCCAGGGACTGTTGTAATCCTGCAGGCTGTTCTCAAGTCTCTGCCTCCAACATAGGACACACAACACAGCCAGTCATGTCAGCCTCTGCCTCTGCTCCCACCTGTGTGCGTGTGTGTGTGTCCACCTACCCATGTGCATGTGTAAAACAATTCTTTTAAGTGTGGGTATTAATAAAATAAAGGCCATAATACTCCTTTTGGTGCTCAGTTGAGAAAAATGCTACACTAACTTGGAGTGTTTATCATTTTGCATTTTGATTCCATTTTGATTAAAAAAGAAAAATGTGTAAGTGACCACAATAACCAACTGAGAAAGCTGTTGTATTTCCACAAAATCTTTCTAAGAAAACTTACTGACTTGACAGTTACTTAAAGCAGAACTATCAACCCTGTCAGAAGCATACCTCAGCGAGGGCACAATCTTATCTAGTATGCTGACCTGTGAAATGATAGGCAGAGGCCTGTGGGGTCTGGTCTATGACATTTTCAACTAGTACTCAATTTCATTTTCACCAGTATGTTTGTTTTAAAGAAACAAGTGAATTAAAAAGGAAGCCATTCGTGACAACATTGTGTAACACAATCAGGCCCTTTGTTCCTCTTCACACACTGCCGGGCCCAAGCCACCCACCACCTGCCCCCTCTGCCTTCTTAGACAACCAGGTCCTACAAACATCACACCAACAGTGTTCTCTTTGCCCTGAATCAGAAAAGTGAGGCACCAAAAGGTAAATTATACTTTGGCAAGCAGGCGATCGGACAATTCTTCGAGTTTCTCTGAGGTAGTGGACTCCTCCTCCTAGTACCCTGATGATTTAAAAATGTCTTAGTTGCTGATCGAAATGCTGGCTTTGCACTCGCAGCCCTCAGAGGCGAGAGGCTTGCGTGACCGCACACCCTCTGAAGTCACCTTCAGCAGCACCCTCACTGTCACACGGAAGTACAGAACACGACAGTTGCCGCATGAGGAGGGTTAGACTGCTTCCCAAGTGCACAGTTCATTATAGCTTAGATTTAACTCCCGCTGTCTTCTGATAAAGTGTCTGATGCACTCTCAGGTGTTCAATAAATGTAATATCACTGAACATTTCTAAGACCAGCACTTGCAAACCACCAAACTATAGGCTCAAAGTCCATGCATGGAATTCTATAGTAGTTTCATCCTTGGAAGGTATTAAGTTCAGAGGGTGTCGGGCATGGGCACATAATTCCATCTTCCTTAAGTTTTTGTGTCAGGCATCCTCAAGTCCGTAGTGATCTTATGACCTGTGGCTTTGGGATCTCCATCTATAGTGAACTTTTCTGAAGATAAAGTAATCAGCTTTCTCTGTTGCTCTTCAAGCTTTTCTGCCAGACATTTAGTCAAGACGGGGTCCACTTTAGAATCAAACTTATTAGCAAACCAGTGCCCCTCCTTTATAAGCCACCGAAGTTCTGCAGCTCCGAAAATGCACACGCTGCGGAGGTGAGAGCCAGTGCAATTGGGGTAGAAAAAGCCTTCATAGTAATTCCATTTAACCAGCCGGGTCTTACTCTGCAGGTCAGACACATCCTGGGAGGATCTGGAAATTTCTCCGGGTACCCCTGGTATCCGGATTAAGGTAGCCCAAAAATGCTCATCGGGAGAGTATGTATCTTCAGACCAGGCAAAAAAGTCTTCAACGAGAGAGCTGTTGAAAATATATTTAACAAACGCCTGACTTAAAACAAAATAGGCACTTCCCACAAACACCTCGATGTTATGAGGGGGTGCCTTCTTGGAGATGTTTGTCTTCACTGGCAGCTTCATGTATTCATAAGGTACCCGTCTGAGCTCATGATGGTAAGTGAACCTTTCCATTTTATTGGTAGGTGGTCTCACTGTCTCTAACATATTCCTTCCTTGGAGTTTCTTCAGCTCCGACACTAATTCAAAATTTGACTTTAGGGGGAAGTCTTGCCCACATAGGTTGATGACATACTTCCATTGAACAGAAGACTTGAGGAGGTCTGACAAGCAATTCAAATCAGCCTGGAGCCTGGAAATGTGGGCATATTCCACAGCCTCTAATTTGGAAGCGATGAAAATATTGGAGAAGCAGTTAGCCAAGTTGTTCATGGCAACTTTGAACGCGTCGGTTGACTTAAGGTCATAATGGATACAGTAAAGATTGTGCTGGCTGTATATAGCACGGACGAGCCGTTCGACCATAATTGCGTCTTTGTGGACAACCAGCGAGTAGGCCAGTGGGAAGGCCTGCTCCTCTCTGGAGACCAGCTTCTCATGGTACCCTCTCAGGGTCTGATAAATGTCGCAGTCACTTGACATCGCCACAACATCACCGTCCTCCAAGTCGATGATGTTCCGCTTCCTGATTTCCAGGCTCTTGCCGATTTCCAAGGGCTCGTGCTCGTAGATCCCTGAGCAGTTAATTTCATCTCTGGCAGCATCCCCGATGGCAGGGAACCTGTTTCTTACAAACGGTGAGGTACTTAGGGAATATTCAACCAAGTAAATGTCTCTTCGAGGAAAGAGAAGCCTGCCCACATTTAGAAGCTTTAACAAGGAGAACAGCCACAGGGCTAAGAACAGGACGAAGAGTTTTTGTTGAAGAGTGTATTTAAAGCAACATCGGAATATCTTCATTCTGCGGAGGATAAAGGATAGTAATTGTTAATTAATTAATATGAAAAGAAAAATAAATTCTGTTTGTCCAAAGTGTACTGGGTACCACAGAAGGCTGAATCCAAAGATAAAGAAAACAAAGCCCTTGCTCAAATCAAAAAAATAATAACCTAGAAATATATTAAGTCATGGAACTCACGATAGTCAGTGTTAAATAATATTAGCTCATTTAGAGAGATGTTGGTTATCAAACACAGTAGACCCTACTAGTCACAGTTGCTCCCTAGTGTGGAAGAAGGCTGGTTCCAGGCCTTCTGAGGGATAACCAAGTGCCACAGATGCCCAAGTTCCTTAGACAAATGGCTGAATATTGGCATATATCCTATACATAATGTCTTATGTAACCTTCTCGGTGTCTAAGTAATTTAAGACCTCTAATGCAGTATTCACAAAACACTTATAAATGCACATGTAAATGCAAAGTATAGCACCTGGTTCAGGGAAAATTCAAGTTTTGCTTCTGGGGACCTTCTAGAATTTTCATTTTCAGGTTTTTCAAGTGAGAGTTTTGCTGATTTTGCAGACAGGTAACCCGCAGAAGGCTGACTGCACAAAGTACCACTTACAGTTTGCACTCAGTCTTAGGGTATCTGAGGAGTGAGTACTGTGGTTGGGCACAAGTTGAGACAATTAGGTCTGATCCTCAGAGATGCACTGACTTGCTTGAGGACCAAAAGATCATCTAACCTCTTTCAGCCTTCAGAGACTTATTGGATGGAGGCCTGAAGTCTTTCAGGAACCCCATTTCAAAAATAGCAGCTCACAGACTATAAGACATACAGATCATAAACATTGCATAAACCTCATCTCCTTCCTCAGTCCCCATTTTCTCACAGGATTAGCAAAATGGCCTTCAGGCTGGGAAAGTCGAGCACTATAAAAATGTCCTTGGGCTCACAGTATTGCCTGTGGAAGAGTCAGTTTTCCATAGCTTTTTAACAATAGGCAGAACCTTGACCTTGAGCCTTCGTGGCCAAGACTCAATTACTCTGTGTGTTTGGAATAGAAGGTAAGATCTGATAGTGAGCCAAGACCCCTTGAGATGGGGCCCTCATTCAACAGAGATGCTGTCTGGGCCTGGCAGTGGTGACAGAGAGATAGATCAGAGACATAGTTATGTATGACCTGACTTGTTGTTAACGGGTGTGTGAGATGAATCAAGAGATAACTCTCACTACTTTTTTTTTTAAGACAGGATTTCTCTGTATAGCCCTGGCTGTCCTTGAACTAACAGAGCTCCAACTGCCTCTGCCTCCCTGAGTGCTGAGATTAAAGGAGCGAGACACCAAGCCTGGCTTCTCTTACTACTTTCTTTCTCTTTTCCTTTTTTTAAAAGATTGGTTTATTTATTTTGTATTCTGCCTGCATGTACACCTGCATGCCAGAAGAAGGCACCAGATCCCCTTACAGATGTTTGTGAGTCACCATATAGTTATAATTGAACTCAGGACCTTTGGAAGAGCAGCCAGTGTCTTAAGCTCTGAGCCTGCCCGGTCTCTCAATGCTTTCTAAGTAGATGCTCTCTACATTTGTGGAGGGCAGAGGACAGCTGAGGAGAGCAGCCCAGTTCTGACCCGCAGTGAGCTTGAGTGCCTTCAGGATTTCCACACAGAAATGTTCACCAGGGAACCGGTCCGGCCACCACTTAATCTTGGGTGAGTGCTGGAGAGAAATGTGTCAGCAACATAAATGTGGAATTGGTAATCCTGATGACGGGGGTGAGTATGGAGCAGTGGTCAGAGAAAGGGATCCCAGGCAGTCACAGAGGACTGAGATATGGCCAGGGAATGAGATGCTGCAGCTCAGGTCAAGGGTCACCGTGCTGCAGACTCAGAAGCCTGAGTGCACACGGACACAGGTGCCGTGACAAAACAGGACAACAGATTAGTCAGCTCCAAGCATGAGCTGTAGGTCTAGGCACCTCAGCTGGCACGAGCTGGTCTTGCCCTTGGTGAAGTGAGATGTTTAAGGCTGACACAGGCTCCCAGGATTGTCATGCCATGCGTAACTCCGCCCACCATCTTCACAGTTATATAAAGAGAGAAGGGTCAGGTCTCTGCATGTGCCAGGGCCTCAGCATCCATGCTCCTGCCTTCCTTGGGTCCAGCCCTAGGCTTGGAGAGTCGGGAAGCCAGGGCTAGCTGCCCAGAACAGGCCAGTTCCAGAACACTGGGCAATGGAGTAGGGGAGGTGCTCTGGAGTAGGGGAAAGCCTTCTGGAACCAGCTCTGACTTCCTGCTCCGTTTTTTTCCAGGCAGGGACAAGAGTGAGTTTCAAAAGAAAAAGTGGAGGCCTGGGGACAGCCCGGGCCTGAGCCAGGCACAGCCCAGGCCTGCGCCGTATTTCTGAATGTCTGTCCTGATCCCCAAGGATCTTTCAAGAGAAAAGCTTGGCTGGCTGGGGGCAGCCTTTGGTTTGAAAGAAGCACCTTCCAGTATTAGTATCCTGTCCTAAGTCAAAATAAAAATACCCTTATCCCAACCACAGTCCTTTAGCTAAAAATGCCTCAATGTCAGGGAAGGACACAAATTTGGGTGGCTAGGAAAGGGAGGAAGACCTGGTAAGAGTTGGGGGGTGGGGAAAGGTGTATACCATAAAAGCATGTTGTCTAAAATTCACAAAGAACAAGGAAGGGGTTTGCAAAAAGAGGAAAAAAGAAAGAAAGAGAAGGTAAAGGACGTGGAGGTGGCGTGCACTCAGATTTCAATGAGTTCCTGCTAATAATTCCCAAACAGCGATGTTGGCCTCATTCCAAGATGCTGGCTAAGCTGAGCACTCAGCCCTGCATCCTGGGTAGACAGAGGGAAAGTGCCTCCAGGAGATCCGAGACCGAAACCTCCAACCTTGGGCTTGGGCTTCCGCTTTCAGGAACTTGTGCCCAACCACTGGGTCTGCAGAGAGAGGCCAGCAGGGCTGCCAGGATCACGAGCTTCAGGGGTGAAGGTGACCAGACCAGCACCTACTATAGCCCCTTCCATCTTCCTGCCATCTGCACCCCAGACCCAGGGAAACCCCTAACACCCCAGGCACAGAGTGTGGAAGCCCTACCCAAGGTGGAAGGGTGGGCTAGGTGAAGCTGGCCCTCAAGTTGAGCACCGTGTTCCCAGGAGACCAGTCTACACTGCCACCTTCTGTAAACGCTCCAGGGGCTACTTTCCTCTCTAGGCTTGTGGGCAGTTTGCCAGCTGGGCATATATAACAGTTGCATTTTGAATGACTTCACCAGAAGAAGGGACTCTCACCTCTCACCTGGGTAGACAACAAAGTTGCCTGGCGGGGTCTGTCACCGTAGAGACACAGTTCCTAGCCATGACAACCAAACCGGAAGAAAACAGTAACAGCAAGGTTTGGCCGCTACAGCTCAAGTAAACTAGATCTACAATGATTCACTAATGCCCCAGCAGGGAAGCATTTCCCTGATCTGTGTTTTTCCCAGCCCCGCCCCCCCCCCCCCCCAGAGCTCAAAGGCAGCAGCAGTCAGTGCCTGGATCCACAGAAACACCTGCACTCAAGGACAGTGGTGAGATCACCAGCAGCCATCTTTT
>CM053750.1:3029519-3107084 GCA_028658305.1 Pachyuromys duprasi | reverse complement strand
GCTGAGTCAGTCTCAGCTTTTAGGGAGCAGAAACAGAAGGTTGGAGAGTTGACCCGGTGGTCGGAGTGCTGGCTGCTCTTCCAGAGGACCCAAGTTAGATCCCAGAACCCCCATGGGAGCTCACAACCATCAGTAACTCTACGTCCTGAGGACCCAGTGTTCTCATTGGGCCTCCGAGGGCACTTCACACCTGTGGCGCAGACAAGCATGCAAGGAAAACACCCATACACATAAAATAAAAATAAATAAAAATTCAAAAACAAAGTACAGGAACTTACAGATCTTGCCAGATCCTGGAAAGAAAGAGACGGAAGTACTGGCTTTAAGGTGTCATGGGGCTGAGCTTGAGGGTCCTGGAGGAACACTCCTGCAGCAGTGTCTAGTTAACCTCTCTGAAAGTCAGTGTTTCTGCTCAATATGGGATTTAGAAAGCCAGCTTCCCAGGCCCCAGTATCCTAAACTGTATGCTACACATGAGGTTACATAGCTGATTATGGAGTTCACGAAACAATAAAAGGTTTCTGAAACCTTCCCTTACCTATAAAGCCTTTTCTTACCCATAGCCAGCTTGCTTAACACATCTTTGAACTTTTTCAGTACACCAATTACACCGGACTCACTGACTTTATCCATCTTAGAAAACTGACATATTTCGTGGTTATGTTTTTGCATGTGTATCCGCATGGGGATGCGTACACAGGAATGCAAGCACCCACAGAGGCTAGAAGAGGGCTTTGGGTCTCCTGTAGCTGGAGTTACTGGAGGTGGTGAGCCACCTGACAGGGGTGCTGGGAATTGAACTTGGGTCCTCTGTAAAGACAGTTTATGTATTCTTATCCATTGAGCCATTTTACTAGCCCCTGGGTTTTAAAAAGAGAATCCGTAAGGCCATTTTACGTAGATAATGTTAAGAACATGGCAGCCCTGTCCGTCTCCTGATCAAGGTAGGAGGTAACAATGTCATGAGGATGGACGGCAGACATTTCATTAAACCTAGATCTAAGCTAATGCCTCTTGTTTTTTAGCACAGCGAATGGGCCTAGGACCTCACGTGCCCAGGCCAGTTCTACTGCGTCTCCAGCTCTACTGCCTGTCTTTCTAGTCCACCCCAAAACCACGGTACAAATTCAGTGTTTTAAAATGAGTCTCCATCCCAAACTGTTGTGAATTGAAGTGCATTGCCGAGGATGAGGATTTACTCAGAACAGTGTTCTGATTTCTATGTGTACAAATCAAACCCTCCCATACATGAATAAAGTGGTAACTGCCGCTGTCCCTCTTTTATGAGAAAAGAAACTGAGACAAATAAAATACTACCCAAGAGCAAGGACAGAAATCTCTCCTCTCATGGAGGGGGTCTTCTCTATGATGATGGGTCTCAAAGCTTCTCTGTGTGGTACCCGACCAGCACCCTCCTGGGTGCCTGTCCCTGGATGCATTCAGGTCATAGCATGTAAGCACGAATGCTCCTTTCTTTCATCTTAATTCAACTCTCCCCAACTTTAAGTTCATTTTTACCAATGTCCCAAATTAAAAAGAAAAATCTACAAAACCCCAAACTGTTCAAGGTCCAGATGTGGAAGTGCTGTAAGTGGAACTTGAAGCCAGGAGGCCTTGTTCTGCAGACCTAGTCAGCCTTCCATACAACCCTAACACCTGGCTAGGAGGAGGCAAAGTTTCCATATTTCCCATAATGGCTCGGCCCTTGACTGATGTCCCTTTGGAAGTCTCTTACGTAACTGAAGCAGAGACAATGAATTCCACTGATGTGGCACTACACCTGCCTGAGAGAATCCTGTGAGGGATTAACCTAGGTGATGAGTCATAGCTCCCTCAGAGGCCCAGGTCCTGGCCAATCCATGTGCTGATGACAACATCAGCTCATTTTCAGGCAGCAGGAATGCAGCCACCAGTGATGCCTGCCACATCTCGTCACGTGCAGCTGGGGAGATCTGAGATTGCCTCAGTATTTTAGAAAATTTCCTGGATGGAATCTCTCTCCAGGCAGAGAGCATCCCTCAACGCACTCACCTTCAAGTCTTTAAACTTTGTTTTATTCCTTGTCAACTTGAAAAACAGGATACAGAAAGCTTATTAACTTGGGAATATCAGGATTTTAAAAAAGATTTATTTATTTATTGTAACTAAGTGCTCTGTCTGCATGTACACCTGCAGGCCAGAAGAGGACATTGGATCACATTATAGATGGTTGTGAGCCACCATGTGGTTGCCAGGAACTGAACTCAGGACCTCTGGAAGAGCAGACAATGCTCTCAACCTCTGAGCCATCTCTCCAGCATATCAGGATTTTTCTTCCCTAAAGCCTTACAAAGGGACTCATCATTATATAAGGACAGAAATATAAAGATAAGCATACTAAGAAAAAGAAACAGAAATAGGTTAAAAAAAAAAAAACACCAAATCTCCTCCTATACAGGGAACCTGATGGATAATGGCTGGACGAGCCCATGGAGTCTCTATGACAGCTTGCTCATCACCGACAACAGAAAACTCTGGACTGGGGCCATTAGGTGGGAGGATGACTCAGCGCCAGTGTATTTCCGTAACGCCCCCACAGTACCTCAAGAGTTGTGCAGAGGAGTCCAAAGACAAGTTTCTCTAAGACTCTACACTCTCTTTGTTCTAGTCTAGAAGGAACATGGCAAAGGCAAACAGTTGTCACAGTGTGAGGCAGGTAAATACGGCACCTACGCAAAACACAAGAGCCTGTGGCTGGGCCAATTACGCAGAGTACATGAAGACAGCCCTGAAAAGGCAAGCAATTACAGTCCTTATGAGGAAAGAAAAAGGGGTTTTCATTCTCATTTCATTAAGAAAACAAGGCAAAACTCAGAAGGCAGAGAAACCAGTAGTGGAAAATAGAGCTTGCAGTGATCCATCACTTGGCATGACATTCTGTGGACAACATGTTCTTCCAGCCTGTTTTCAAGAAACATGCTCTCCATGGCGTCATCCCTACCCACCCACCACATGCCCTAGGTTCACCTCTGCGAAAGCCAGCAGGCACTGTCCTACCCATTTTCTTTCATCCAGTGTACTATGACCAGTGCTACTCTCAATAGGTTCTATTAACTTCAAGGTTTTCTAATAGCAGCAAATACGCTTTTCAACAGGAACAGCAACAACCCACTTAAATAATGGAGTTTCTCTTTCTAGGTTTTTCCCATGAACACTTAGTTAAGAAATCTACAATTCCCAAGGAAACGTAAATGTGAAATCTTAAAACTGACAGGACTTTAAAAGCGACTGAGTCTGCAGCCCTTCTCCAAAGGTGCTTGCCCGTCACAGACCCTCACGTCAGTCCTGGATGCCGGGAACACAAGTTTTCCATTATGTATGCGTCTTAGTCTGCTCCCATTGCTATGACAAAATGCTATAAATTTGGGAGTTTGTCAACAACAGAAATGCGTTTCTCATGCTACTGGAAGCTGGGAAGCCATGACCAAAATATAGGTTCACATCCAGTGATTCACTCCAGCTTCCAAGATGGCGCCTTAGGGTTGCATTCTTCTATGACAGAAGGCAGAGGGCATTAGAGTAGGAGGGGTAGGCAGCTCCCTCACACTCCTTACAGGGTCAATAATTCCATTTGTGGTGCTCTATGCTAAGGCATTACCAACCTCCTATACCTCCCAATTCTGTCACATTGGCAGCTAAGGTTCAACATGAATCTGGAGAGGACACATTCAGATTGCAGTGATACCCATCCAGCGACTTGCTGTCCACCAAGGGGACTCTACAGAGTAGGATCCCCAAATCCATTATGAAGGCTCCCTATGAGCACAACCTGGCTCCCCACCCCTCACCACTGAGATGGCTCTGACCAAAGTCAACAAAATTCTTCATTTGGCAGAGTCCATGGACACATGCCTGTTCCTTCTCAATGACCTGTGAATATTATTTGTCAATATTATTTGTATTTTCCTACTTACTTATACTGTCCGGCAAATCGATGGGTTAGGTACTTTTTCAGATGAGAAAATGAGTCACAGAAGAGACGTAACTTATTTTACTTCATAATATGTAGAAAAGCCAGGAATTTCAACTCTAGCCTGTTTATCACCAACCACAACTGATCTCTCAGTGGTCTACAGGACCTGGGACTAATTCGAAGTTACACATTTAACTAAAGGAACACAACCCTGGTTTTAATTCTGCCCCACAGGAAGGAAGACCCCGCTTACAGCAGTGTGGAAAAAGCAGCCCTGCTCTATGTCAGGATAACTATGACACTATTTTACATTAGAAATCTCTCCATTTGTCCAAACAATCAAACTTTGGAATTTGTCTCTGCCAAAAAAAAATGTTTAATTGCTCAAAGTATAACTTGGGGCTGTGAAACTATATAAACTGACAGGGATTTCTGTTCAGGGCTGGGTTCCTTCTGTACATGAGCCAGAACCAGATGTGTGCTATTGTTAAAGAGTTTGTATTTATCCATCTCTAAGTAGTGGAGAGATTTCATGGTGGGAAAGCATGTTAGTCCTATACTGTAGGAATCCATTGGTTTTACATTCAGAATGTATTTCTGAGCCTATCTATGTCCCTTTCCCACTCTGTCGGAGACATGCTGCTCCAAGCCACATCAACTCTTCATGAGAGACAGCCTCTTCCTCGGTCCCCCTTCTTTCTTCTAATCCATTCTTCCTGAGGAAATAAGACGTGCCCTTGCCTAGGGACATACCTGCTCGCTATATGTCAAACCCTTCCCTTTGCTTAGGATAAAATCAGATTCCTTGCCCAGTGTCTGCTTTCCTCCACAAGTTCAGTTCTTATTTCACTCTCTCATTTAGCCCTAGGAGACCCCAGCCTTCTGATAACTTCCAGAATTCTTGCCTCAGGACCCTGCCCTTGTTGTTCCTTAATCTAGACCACCTTTTCCTGGATTCTGGTCTGCTAGGGCTCCCACACTGTAGAAAAATATATCATTTCCTTGGGTTCTCTTTGATTACCTTTTGAAATCTCTCTCCAGCCTACCCACATTCCTGTTTTTGTTTTGTTTTCTGAGCCATTGCCATAGTTCACTTGTGCTCATTTAGAATCTGTCTTTATGCAGGAACACGAGGTCCTCAAAGGCTTTGGTTCCTCCTCCATCTCCAGCCCCAAGCACATTCATCCTGGTAACACTGCAGTCGTTCGGCAGGACTAAGCCATAAGACCCACATTCTAGTCTGGGCTCTGCTAGCAAATCTGCCTCAAGTGATGCAGCAACGTATTAATCACAGGCCAGTCTTTACGACCCAGGTATTAGGCAGGATAGTAGTTTTTCTATTCTGCGGAGCTATTGTGAGGACCCGATGGCATGGTGCATGTGAGAAAGCTATGGGAAAAAGATGCGGGTCTGGGAATGTCAGGTTTTGGGACCTCCATAAAAAGAACGTCTTTCTGGGGAAACTGAGGCAGTGCACCCATTATTCCCTCCCACTTTGATTCTAAATGATTATTCACCGCTTACTCTTTGGCACCATTCTTTTTGTTGACAGTAATTTTTAACTGAAGCTTCAGAATTCTCCCTGGGGCTTCTGAATTTTGAGACCCAGATCTTCCCTGATTGTGAGAGGCAGGAAGATAGCTGCCATAGTTACTGTTTAGAGGTGGTTTCCCATTTCTTTTGTGAGAGTCGTTGCCAAAGAATTTCTTCCAAAGGTATCTAGAAGTACACTCTACCCTTCCCTGGCTGAGCCCCAGCAGCCTGTGTCCTGTGTGGCAGAAGCTATGGATCACTCCTCTTGGCCTCCACTCTTTTAGGGGTGACTCTCTACAGTGGCTCTGTTTTGACCTAAGTTTGGGAAAGTCATCCCTAAGGAGCACATAACCAGCAAAACCACCAAAGGCTTTCCTAGCAACGTGGACACACAAAGCCCACCCCCGGGTATGACCTCTGCAGTGCCCTGTCGCAAAGATCCCACGTCCAGTGACACTGTCTCAGCACAGGTCACCAGGCTGCTCACCGTCCAAAGGGGCTCTATTTGGGGCCCTCGTAGGGTACCACTCACAGCTTTCCTGTTGAGCGGCTTGTTTCAGCATGACCGTATACAAAGCACCACTGTCATCTTTTAAGAACAGTTACTTTACCTGCAAATCTGTGAGAACAGAGGCCTCAGTGGAAATGCAGGACACAAAAGTCATTTCTCCATGCTCTTTCTTTAGATCCGTCTTTCAGGTCTAGGGAGAATCACAAGATGTGCAAGGTTATGTGGGAAATGAGGAACTTGTATCAAGATGCTTTAACCAGACTGAGTGGTCCCTCAAGGTTGCAGGAGACCCGGTTCATAGCAAAGTAACAGAAAAAGCACAGAAGTCAGCTGCTGTTCTATCGTTACAGCAATCTAGGTGGTCGGCTGGATCCTTGGTTTTCTCTTATGTCTCCAGGTAAATACCCAGCTGCCAGAGAAGCTCCAGTGAGTCTAAAATGCCAGAGACCATGGAGCCAATGAAATTTCCAGAACATTCCGCAACCCTTATCATGGAATAAAATATTGAGTTTTTATCAAAAGAAAATGTAAAGGACAGATTCCCCAAACACGTATGTCCTCCAGTGTTAGTGGGATGGAAGCCTGCCTGCCTGAGCACAAAGGACTGCAAAAGAGAAGCTGACCAAGGCTTAGACCTTCTGTCCATCTCACTTAGCTTAGGTCCAATGAAAACCAACCTTTGTTTAAAGATCCATGTTCTAACCTTAAAATGTAGGTCAAGAACATTTAGATTCTTTTTTCTATAAAATGGAAAATTAGAATTAAAAACATTTGTTGTTGCTGTATGTGTGTGTGCATGCCTAGAGCAGGTCTTTTCCTCCACGGCTCTCCTTTTTGCTGATTTGATGCAGGATCTCTCGCTGAACTGGAAGCCAGACTGTTATTTCACCTAGAATGACTGACCATTGAGCGCTTGGGATCCAGCTCTCTCTGCCTCCCAATGCTGGTTACAGGCACACACAGTCATGCCTGGCTTGTCTGGTTTTCACATGAGTATTGGAGATTTGAGCTCAGGCCCTCAGTCCTTCCTGCTTATGCAGTATCTCCTCTTACTTACTGAGCCACTGACTCCAGACCATGTCTTTTTTTTTTTTTTTAATGAACTTTATTGTGTTAGAAAGAAAAGACTTTCCCTTACCCAATGTGTGCAGATGTAATCATTTCTCTCCCCCTAGATCTCTGGAAGCGTTTATTTTGGTATCATATAGTCAACTCCATATTTTATTCTCCCCAAATCAACTCCTCGAAAGCTCTGTAGCTGCTGAAGATGTGTGAGTAATTTATTTCCACATGTGCATTTATACCCTTGAATAACCAATGGTGGAGAGAGCCTGGGAACAAACAGATGTGAATCAGGGGATCTTTGTCAGAAATGGCAGAGGCCCAAGACTTGCTGCTAAGGAATGGATCAAATACACTCTGTTTCAAGTTAGAAGTGCTTGTTCATTGGTTTTCTAGGTTCAAGCAAAACAGTGGGAGTTCAACAGACAGCAATCAACATTGGCTTCTGTACTAATCAAGTCATGTTTAGGCACAGTGGCCCACATCTGTAATCCTAGCACTCAGGAGTCTAAGGCAGGAGGATTGTGAGTGAGAGGCCAGTCTGGGCTATGCTGTGAAATTCTCAAAACACACACACATGTGAACACCCACAGACATACACACACAGGTGCACACACACATGCAACATGCACAGAGCCCCAATGCACATTCACATACACATTCATATGGACATGCACAGACATACATGTGTATGCACACATAATCCAGTCATGTGCACATGCGTATATGCACATATAGACGAGACAGACACATGGATTCATGCACACACATACCTTCACACACATGTGGGCACCTCTGTCATGACTATACAGAGATCTGTTGGCTTAAAATATGCAAATGCCCTAAAATCTTGTGTACATACATAAATACTAAGTTAAAATCCCAGAACTCAAAATTAAGTAGGAGGGATAGAAGAAAATCCACTGTGCTTGGGTCAATATTGCCAGGATAGGAAGGTCCAAAGCAAAGATTTTATTCTTTGCAGAAGTTCAGTCCGGAAAGTTCTGTAGCAGCTGACTGGGAGGCATGTCTGGCACAGGCTGCACTTGAACCATAGTTACGACATGGTACAGCGGGCTGTGACACACAGGTGATTGACAAACAAATACACGGCTTGCTTAGCTTACTAAATGTTTAAGCAAGTCTACACACCAGCTGTACGAAAAGCAGAAATCAACAGCCAAACCGGATTTTCTTTTCTTTTTTCTGAGACAGGGTTTCTCTATGTAGCCATGGCTGTCCTGGACTTGCTTTGTAGCCCAGGCTGGCCTCGAACTCACAGAGATCCACCTGCCTCTGCCTCCCTGAGTGCTGGGATTAAGATCTCTGACAGACAGAGAAGTGGTCTAGTTTCAGAATAGAGATGTGATAAAATTTACAAACAGAGCCATCGAGAGGACACTACCAGGCCGCCTTCAGCGCTCAGCCTCCCTTTCTTCTCTCAGGGAATCCCTCTATTGCTGGTGACAGAAATGGGCAACTATGAACACTGTCTTTCTACCCCTCATGTGGAACAGCCAGTAAAGAAAAGAGATGTGAAGGGGCAGGGAGTGTCTCTTAGCAGGAAGAAAGCCGGACTTCTCTCCTTTTCTCTCTTCTGTTTTTCAGCCTGGGACTATAACAGGAGGCGAGAACCATTTTGAAAGAGATGCTGTAGATGAAGAGACTGTTGGTCTCTCAGCCTCCAACTCCTCAAGCCACCTAGCTGACAGCAGCAAACAGCCCCCCTGAGCTTTTGCTGGATGAGAAAAGCAAGCCCTTACAGTTTTAGGCAACTTGCACTTTGAAAGATGAACACGGGAAAAGGGTAATGAATGATGTTCTCTCAAATTAAATTTAAATCAGGTTGAAGTGAGTACTTGCTCAACAGTGCAATCCTGTATATAGTCAAGTGCAAAAATATGTCTCAAATATGCTGAACTTCTCATCCTTCTATATTTGGAGGCAGATGGAGGCTTTAGGTAAACATCTGAAGGAGGGCAGCCTGCAAGATTTACCGAATTAACTCCAGTGCTGGCAAGAGCTGCAGATGGCTGACTAGGCTTCTCTTCAGTACCCCTCAGCACATGGCAAGCCTGCTCTGGATGGCTGCTGGTCATAGGCAACAGTCCACACAGTGCCCGACATCACCCTGTAGGGGAGCTCCCATCTTGAGAGGTTCTTATCACACAGGGTCTTTAGAGGCAGGTTTTCAATAAAAAGATGTCAGAACCATGTGACTCAAGAAAACTTTGTGCCATTCAAAGCCATGAGCGTGCCCCTTACTCCTTCCTCCTAGACCCATCTCCCTTCTTGGCACACACTCGCCCCCTCCATCTGACCTTTGGGCACATCCTACAAGTCTATAACTGGAAACCAATGGTTCTAATTTGAGTCCTGTGTCTGCCACCAAGGAGATGTCACAACTAGGCAGCCTCTACCTCCTCGCCTAGGGAAAAGCAATAAGAGCTCTCACCCTCACGGCGGTGAGGCTGTTGGTTGAATCAATGTCCTGGGTGTGCCATGCCAAGAAAACTGTATAGCTGATGGTCAGACTCAAAGGCATTTAAAGCAGTAACCAGACACTGCCCTGCAAGCCAGGACAGGGGGTCCTGCTCAAAGCACCTTGCCCACTCCACACCCAGAGACTGTCACTGGGAGGCGACTGCCATGGGTCCAGCAATGGAAGCACAGCAGAGGCCTTGTTTATTTGTTCTGTGGTCCAAGGCATCAGACAGGGGCCACAGCTGTCTTTACAAGGAACTGAAAGTTTGAAACTTTGAAAATGTATTTTTTTTTTTAAAAGAAGGAACCATAAGGATCAAAGGCAAAGCAGCCAGGATTAAAACCCTGTGAAAATCCCTGCCCTGTGCTGTAGCCATTTTGGTGGCTTGGTCACAAGCCTACTATCATCACCCCTTTCTCTCAATATTCTATACTTATAAAGTAATTGAGGATTATGAAGATATTCTTTTCCCTGCAGCTGGCTAGAACATCTGGTAAAGGTCCTTGCCATGGAGCCCAATGACCTCAGTTGGGCTCTAGTTGACCCCAAAACCCACATGGCGGAAGGAGAGGAATGACCACAAGCTGTCTTCTGGTATATGTGTGCAAACACACACACACCACATACACTACACTAAATATAATAATTTTTTAAAGATATTCTTTTGCTAATTATGTTGGTAAAATGTGGGGAATAAAAAAATCATCACTGTAAGCATTTTGAAATACAGTTTACACGCATTAACTGCCTGTTCTGTGGGGCTAAGCATGCTGCTTCCATGCGTACAGGCACTGAGCATGCAAGGGGCGCTGTGGCCCTCTCTAAGCGTGTGGCTCTGGAGCATTAGACTCTCATGTCAGAGCGCAGCAGTCAGCACTGTCCACCCGCTGAACTGGACTCTGTGCCTACTAAATCCTAGCTCTCAGGTCGCTCGCATGCCCACTGCCTGCAAACTGCCATTCCATTGTTTCTTTGACCACTCAAGAACCCACTCAACGGAGTCGCACGGAGTTTCCCTGTGTTTGGGTGAGTGTAACATTTTCAAGATTCATCCATGCTGTAGCATGTACCAAAACTTCTTTCCTTCTGAAGGCTGAACAGTGTCCCCCTGCAGGATCTGCCTCATTCTGCTCACTCATTGCCCCGTCAGTCAATATTGGGTGTGCTCCTATGTTGCTGTGGACATGGCTGCGTAAATAACTTGAGCTGCTGCCTCACTTCTTTAGAATATACACCTTATTCCATGTTTATCTTAAGGGATTTTTAAAAATCAACTCTTTCATAATTTTTTTTTCTTTTTAAGACAGAGTTTCTCTGTATAGCCTTGGATGTCCTGGACTCACTTAGTAGACCAGGCTGGCCTCGAACTCACAGAGATTTGCTTGCCTCTGCCTCCCCAAGTGCTGGGATTATAGGTGTGCACCACCATGCCCGGCTTCCTTTCAGAATTTTGGGCCATGTGTTTTTATTACATTCACCATGCCCCCTCCCAGATCAACCTTCATTTACCTTGTCCAACTTTGTGTCTTTTTTTTTTTTAACCCATCAAGTCTCCTATGCCCATATATTCTTGCATCTGTGGTTTTTCCACTGCAGTGTGGTAGAATTACACACTCTTAAAGAAAACTGACCTTCCCTCTCCTGCCAGCAACCAACTACGAACGGCTACTCTAGCCTTCCAAGAAACAGGAAATGTCACTGACCATCCATCCAGGAAACACTTGCCAGGTGGTTGGAGGCCCTATGTAGACACACCTGACACTGTGTTGCCTCAGGGAAATAGAAGTGAGGTCCTGTTGACTAACAGGCAGGGTTCTCTAGAGAAACAAGAGCACAGGAGCGCACATGTACACACAAACACACACACTCAGGCACAATAAAAGGGATCTAAGCCTGGCACACACAATGGAGGTGAAGCGGGTAATGATGGGGGTGAAGTTGGGCACCTCAGCAGTCTCACTCTGGCACTGAAGCTGGGCGTTTCCTGGAGAGTTGCTGGCATTGCATTCACACTAGAAAGCCCAGTAACAGCAGCTGCAGCAGCAAGAGCTGCACTTGTTTAAAGAAGAGAACACCGGACAGGGGGCTGCTCTTACCTGGGACCCTTTCTCTGGGAGGCTCAAGGGAAAGGTGCCCACCCTGAAAGTGCCTCATTGTCCCACGGGCCAGTCTTCTCTTGAGATGCACCAGCAGACACACCTGTGTCCATTTTCACTAGTTCAGACCAGCAGCTGACCAAGACCAATCCCCACCACAGTGAGTCAGAGACAATGTCTTTAGATAAAGTGGTGGCTAGCATTTGGAGATGTCTCTGTTCTTTTCTTGCTATGGTGTTGACTTTCTTATGATCCTTTCTTGGCTCTCTTGTCCCATGTCACATTCCTTCCTTGAGCTGTGCAAACTCCCTATATCCCAGCCACGTTCCTCACGTTCTGTCCAGTCTTTGCGGCCTAACTCATGTCCATTTTGTGTGTCACCCCATGTCTTTCTCCTGACCCTTCTGCTGCAAGTCTCTGAATCTGGCAGCCGAGGGAGGGCAGAATGATGGCTGGGAAGGCAGAAGGACCCTGGGGGAGGATGGTGGCTGTGCAGAGCCAGGCCTGAGGTGGAACGTGGGGTGGATGTGGTCAGCCTGGTCTTTAAGATATGCAGGCAGGCCAGTGGAAGGAAGGGAAGCTCTGTGCTCTCTACAGCCTGCAAGGGCTGCTTCCCGACTACCACCACCATATGCTCTCACTCCCTAGTCCTCTCTCTTGCAGACCACCAGGAAAAAGGAAAGGCTTGCTGACCCTTGGAGACAGATCTAAGTTGTTGTTATAATTGTGGGGTGGAAGGCTATACCACCACAGAACAAGGCCGCTTTCTCAAAACAGGCTGGGGCTCAGAGCAAGACCCCTGCTGCCTCTGCATGGACCAGGAAGAGTTAACTTTAACGGGTCAGTTGGGTTGCAGTCCCTTTTAGAGTGTCACAACACAAGGCAGAGAATTGCAGGCTTTAAGGAGCAGCTCAGCCTATCGGGAGTTTGACCCTTAGCGACTCATGCTGCATTGCACAGATAGCCAATCCCATGGAGAGATAACCCACACTGGAAAACGCATTCCTCAGCAAAATAAGGACACGTCCAGATATAAGCTCCACCTGATAAGCCCTAAGTAACTGGGGCACAGGAACATTGACACACTGCCTGAGGAGACCACCGCTCCAGCTGCAACCCCTCACAATGCCCCTGTGCAGATGGCTTCTCTCTACGCACTACTAGCGTGTATCTAATAAACTCTAGTCCTGTCCTTTTGTTTCGTTTTGTCTTGAATTCTTTTACCACCCACACAGTACTGGCCTGTCACCACAGTTCCCACACAGCATAACCCATCCAAGACCAGACAGGTTGATATCAGGGCCAAGCCTAAGCATAATTAGGAGATCTTGGTCAAAAGGACAACCTCCTTTAGTTTCCCTTTAACTAGATGAGAAGAAAAAAATAACATAAAACCTGGATAGCAGAGAAAATGGCAAGTGAAAAAAAGAATCGTAGAGTATTCATCCTCAGGATACAATATGCCGCCACCAAATATGTCACTCTTTTCTTGACAATCGGAGGTGCAAGAACGCTCTAGCCTTCACACTCTTATTCGTTTATTGAGACAGGATTTCTGTGTAGCCTTGGCTGTCCTGGAACTCAAGGTGTAGACCAGGCTGGCCTCGAACTCACAGAGACCCACTTGTCTCTGCCTCCCGAGTGCTGGGATTACGGGAATGAGCCACCACTGCCCAGCTCCTTCACTTTCTTAAAAGCAGGAGACAGTGGGCTGAAGAGATGGTTCAGTGGTTGAGAGCACTGGCTGCTCCTGCAGAGGACCTGGGTTCAGTTCCCAGCACCTATATGGTGGTACATAACTACCTGTAACTACAGTTCCAGGGATTTGGACCCTCTTCTAGCCTCTAGGCATCAGGCATGCATGTGGTACATATACATACATGTAGGCACTCATAAAATAAAAATACATTCTTTCTCTCTCTATATATATATATTTTTAAAATTAGAAGACAAAGTTCTCACAGAAAATGAGCAAGTGACCTGCTTATTATGGAAACCGCATAAAGCTTGCTGTATTTGCCTTTTTCTTCCTGGTCATTTTTCTACTTTGCCCAATCACCTGAGACCAGGGCCTTTGCCTTTGTCCTGTTTTCATAGTCTGTAACCGTTTGCCAGTTTCCATCTACTGCATCCCTAGCCTTTGTTCTCATGAGGACATCTCTGTCACATAAGACGCATATTGCATGCACTTTACTGATCATCCTTAGATGGATTCAGTCTCTAGGCCCTACAAATCACCCTGTGAGAATAAAGGTGGCAAACCCAGCCCTTGCACAGGGGAGATTTACTTCAAACTATAGAACTCCAGGCACCGCTCTGTTTTGTTTTTCGCTCATCACAGTGAGGAAGTCCAGCCCATCTGTTTAGCGGAGGCTGTGGGCATGTGCCTGGCACTCACAAGGCTGTACTTCCACCCTAAGCATCCAAGCAACAAACAAACAAACCAAAATCCAAGGTCAGGGGATGGTGGTAGCATCTTGGAGGGGGAAAAGGCTTAGCGTTGGGACTATGCATTTTGGCTTAAGGGGGGATTTTAATGCAAGCAAGGGGAGACCAGGGTGGGTAAGGACCGTAGGGTTCCAGGTACTTCCATGCTCTAGAAGGCCTGGCGAAAGGTATTCCTGTTACACAGTTGTTCTGCTTTTTGCCTTTTGAAACTTTATTGTTTTTGAGAAAGGGTCTTGCTATATAACCCTGGCTGCCCAGGAACTCACTATGAAGACCAGGCTGGCCTTGAACTGAGAGGTACTCCTGCCTCTGCCTATCAAGTGCTGGGACTGAAGGCGTGTGCCACTATGCCCAGCAACCTTACCTTACTTCGTCCAATTGTACTCCTTTAAGAATCACATAGGCACATAATTTTATACTTAAAAACCTAGATCATCTGAGACACCTGGCTCAATCTAGACTCCAGCAGAAAACTTGCATGAAGCAGAGAGGAATTCTAAATCCCAAGTTTTACTTCCTGAATTCACTTTTATGCCACCTACACCCACCCCTCCCCCACAGGCCCCAAGCCAAGGATACAAACACTAGCAAGAGAAGCAAGCCGGAAGTTGCTGACCACTGCGACCAGGGGCCATGTCCCAGGACAGGGTTACATAAGCAGGGCTGATACAAAAGGAGGGCTTTCAGAACAGCAGAGACTCAAAGGAGGGCGACTGCCAGGACCGACTGTGGCCATTCTTCTCATGCTGCCTCCACAGGACTACAAAAGAGGCCCCAGTTTTGTGCCTCATTAGCTGTGAGAAAGGCTACTAACAAAGAAACTCACATGCCATTAATTCATTGGCCTGGACCTCAGTGACCCAACTGGCCAGGCAGTTTTGCCACACTCGAATCTGGAATGATAAGAGTATTGCATGGGCCCCAAACATCCACTGTACTCCCAGTGAGGACCAATGCTCACTGCAGGACTATCTGTGGAGAACAGTTCTTCGTTTTCGCTGACTGCATTTGGCATGAGTCACTGTGCAGAATGAGGTCACCAAAGAGAAAAAGAAAAAGGTAGCAGCACAGAAACCACCATTGGATGGCTGGGGACCACAGGGATGCTGAAGGAGCCTGAAGCCGTCTGAGCAAGTGTTCATCAAAAGGTTAGACCCAACCCCCGGGAAGGGACAGCTCACCCTGCTCTGCGCTGTCCTGAAGACAATAACCCTCAGGAGGGAAACTGGAAGGTGAGCGGACAATGAGCAAGCCAGTCAAGAGGAACCAAAGCTGCTCCGAGGATCTAGAAAATACATGGGAGCTGGTGGCTGGCCCCATCACCCCAGAGATTCCCACACACCTGGGCAGTCCCAGAGGCAGCGCAGCACCTCTAAGTTCCCGGGTGACACAGAAGCCAGCAGTTCAGGGATACACATGAACACTGAACCAAATAAAACCATCATTTGGGTTTTTTTTTTTTTTGGCTTTTATTTGCTTTGTCACTTTAATAAATTATCTAGTTAATGAACTAGAACGTATACAGATTTTCATATCTGTATAAAGGCTGGCCTTGAACGACTATACAGATAAGGATTATCTTGATCTGGTCCGGCTTCCAACTCCTATATGCTATGATTGCAAGCATGCACCACACAGGTGTCTGATTTTTGATATCCTGTATCCCTAGGATTACTGGGAAACATAATGGCCTATTTCCCAGTAAATCCAAATTTGGAGGAACTTATTATTTTTAGGACCTCCTACTTTTTTTTTTTTTTTGAGACAAAGTTTCTCTGTGTAGCCCTGCATTTCCTGGAAATCACCCTGTAGACCAGGCTGGTGTCAAACCCAGAGATCTACCTGCCTCAGTCTCCTGAACGCTGGGATTAAAGGCGGTGCGCCACCAGGCCCAGCAAAATCCTCACACATTTGTATCTAAGATTATCTACTTTCTAAAAATTCAGACTGCTTAGCAGAGGGCCAGCCTTTATTCCAGTCACCTTAGGATTTGTCTGCTCAGTTCTTAGAGCAGGTCTGCTTCTGTTGCGCTTTCTGCATTTTATGTAATCTGGTTCCCCTCTGGTCTTTTCCACTTTCCCAATATCTTCTCATTTCGTGGTCAGCAGGACAGGCTACGGAACATATTAAGGAGAGGCCTGCTTTTTCCAAATGATGTCTGGCTTCCCCACCTTTTGAAATAGTAAATGCAGACCTAACACTGTCCCCTAAAGCCCACACTGAGCCCACGGTTCCTGTCTGTTAGGATAGCACAGCTGCATTTATTCCCGGTTAATCTTGCTTTTCTTCTCATCCTTGAAGTTTCAGACTTTAGACCTTGCTAGGAAAATTACCAGCATACGGGAATGCATATCAAATGACATGCAAAGCAATGCAAATTAATACCAGACTAAATGGCTTGGGCTAAGTGTGTAAGCCCTGCTAAGACTGATGCTATCTATTTTGCCTTACCACAATCTGGCAAGCAGTGGATCCAGCATCTCCTTCTTTCCCTGCTTGCTTCCTTCCTCCCTCCATCCCTTCTTTCCTTTCTTCCTTCCTTTCTTTGAGTATTCTAGACTACTCAGGAACTACATAGCCCACACTGGTTACGAATCCTCCTGTCTCGGCCTCCAGAGCCTTGGAATTACAGATAAGTGTAGCATGTCTGGCTTGAAGCCTCTTTTTTGTTGTTGTTGGTCTCCAGCCACATCCAGCAGCGACACTGACATGCCAGGGAAGCAGCCCTTGCTTGAAAGTCAAAGGGATGTGGGCCTAAACTTGTTGCTGCTCGGCTCTATGGCCTTTGCCATCTCAAAATTCTCCACATTCTCAGATTATGTATTTGGAGATGATAGATAAGGCAGCACAGAAATGATATTATCATCATATTCAAATCAGCAGCTTTGAGTTTACTGAGTGTGTGCTACATGCACTACACACACACACACACACACAGCACAAACTATACATATGTGCTGGAAACATAAAATCCTTGCAAACAGTCCATGAGGAAGAACAGGGAGCTGTAGGGTCATTTCAGAGACCAAGACAAGTCACAAAAGCCAGGAAACCTGAGCCGAGATGCAAGCACGGAAGTTACAGAGCCAAGAAACAAGTGGTTGTAGCCTCACTTCAGGGGCCTGTCCCTAATCAAAGTACAGCTGTGGTACTTTGATCACCCTCTGTATTCCCGGCATCATTAAACTTGTGTTATCTACAAGGGAAAAAGTCAAACTGCGGTCATACTTGCTTCAAAATACCATATCTGTAAGACTTTGACTGTTTATGTGAATTTGATATCAAAGTACTATCACCATCAGCAACAACCTTCTTTTAATTTGATATTCCAATGGGAGAATTCCCACTCTCCTGGATGTCTTCTTCCACTGGCTCCTTGTCATTCACATTTAAATAGCAATGAGAAATCATTCCTCTGGCTTCCCTCTCACCCTGGAGGCAGCTAACAGACCTGGCCACCACCTCTCTTGCCCTTCTGCCTCGGGGTCCACTTTCCCACCTCCTAATCTCCGCTTCCTCCTCTTCACACCTCATCCCTGCAGCAGGTGGGGCCAGCTTGGGAAAAGCGTCAGACTGCTCAATCGGCCACAGGGGACACACTTCTTGGGAGCTCAAGACAGGCTCTGACTCAACAGAACCAAACTTGTCCTTCTTCCTGGAGCCTGCTCCGTCCCTGATGCTCCATCCCCCGTGCTCCCTAGTTCTGGGAATAGCAGCACCCAAACTTAGGGAATCTTTCACCCAAAATGATCTCAATGGCCTGCCAAGCCGGCATCCAGGCCTCCCACCATGCAGCAGCCAGGGTGAATGCTTGTTTGGGCTCAGTCGAGATTCTCCAACCTCTGCCTCCCAAGGGGCTGGGCCTGAAAGCCTCGTGCTCCTGCACCTGGCTAGTTTCGTTTTCGATACTCACAGGTGTGAAGCTGTTTTGGAGATCCACCCACACAATGTCACTGGCCGCATTTTCCACCACCCCTCAGTAGCACCATTCTCCACTCTTCCCTCAGGCTCTGTAGGACTACCCTAGCTCCTGTTCTCTGCTCTTAACCGCTGATCTGATCGCTTTACTTCCCAAACCCCTCAGTTTAAACAGTCCCTACTCATCTTTAGGCCACCTTGTATTTGCTAGTAAGGGGCCTGCACCTCAAAAAGGTGAGCTACAGCCCTCTGTGTCCCATAGCACGGGTCCAGCTCACGGTAATCACAACCTGACTTTTTGACCCCTCGTTGCTCAATTTTATTGTCTCAAGGTGGTGTTTGTGCCACACAAGACGAAGACAACTCTCTGAGGCTTAGCTGAGCGCACACTATGTAGTGTGCTAACAGTAAACCCCAGGGAATCGGGCCATCACTGGTGTCAGGGCACAAAGGGCAGCGACACATGCAGCCTCGACAGCCCCTTCGGCTTATTCGGCAAGTATTTCCAGCCTGCCTAGGTTGAAGGAACTTACTATAGTGCTCGTTTCACCCCGTACCCTGCTCACCTCTGCACAGCGCATGTGCCGTGTTTAGCCAATGACTCTAAGCCTTGCCTCTCAAAGAAAAGAGTGTGCACACTTTCCCAGGGGAGCTCTGATTCCAGTCTTCCCGGTGCCACTCACCTCTGGTCATTTCTCTTGTAATACCCGTAAAAGGTAATTCAGAAACATCCAAACCCAGATTCCTCGCAGACCGGGGTGTGCACTGAGCGCAATACAGACAGCTCTCCGCAATAACTCACTTTTAAAGACCTAACTTCCTCCAGGCACTCACTATTGACGAAGGCTGCCAAAACAGACCATTAGTTTCTAGACCTAGGCTTGTACGTAGCGTAATAAATAACAAGGGTCTTACGCGTATAAGATTTTTTAAAGGCGATCTCTACGCCTCTCAAACCACACAGGAGACTCTTAATATTATTCCAGCTGCCTTAATCTTCCCCTCGTTTACTGCTCTTAAGTTTTAAAGGTTATAAAAAGGTGTGGGGGCATGTACCCCCGAACGGACATCACCCCTCCGCTCGACCAGCCAGGAACACCACTTAGGATTTCCAACCCCCCTACCTGGAAACTTGGCGCTTCCTTTCACACCCCACGCCCACACTGGAGGCACGCCCACGTCCCAAAGGGGGCTCTGCGGTCCCTTCCCTTGGAGCAGGATTCCTCAGGGGTTCCCAGCCCTCGGGGGGGGGGGGACGCCGCCAGCTCCGCAGCGGGTACGATTTCTGGCGGGCTCTGCTCTGCGGCGCGAAAACTTGCCCCTAAAACGCGCAGAGGCCACGGGCTGGGCCACGCGACCCGCGGCTCGACTCTCTCAGGACCTCCGCCGCCCTGGAGAAGCCCTGCGAGGAGCCCGCGGGAGTGGCCGCAGCCGGGGAGGGCTCCCCTCCCACGCGGGTCGCTGGGAACTTCGCGGCGTCCCGGGGAGCGCTGGGCGCTCGCCTGCCCCTCGCGGACCCGCGGGCTCCGCCACGGAGGAGACCAGAGCCAGTCAGTTCCAGATCGCGCCGCCCGCGCCCCGTAGCGACGGGGACGCGGCGTGCGAGTTTCCCGCTCCCCCTCGCCCGGGCAGGCGAGCGTGGCGCGCGGGAGCGGGGTCGCGCGCGGCCGCCCGCGTGGCCGAGCTGACCTACCGGGGAGCAGGGCGCCCCGGGCGAAGGGTCCCCGCCGCGGCGCCACCGCGGCGCTCCGAGCCCGGCTGCACCGCCGCCGGCGCTGCCCTGGAGTCGCCCTGCCGCGGCCGGGAGTGGGACGGCGCCGAGACTCCCGTGACTCCGGAGACGGGAGGTGCGCGCCGCCGCGCCCCCGCACCGGGTCCCTGCGCCGCGCTGGGGACCGAAGTTCCCGGACGCGCACGCGGCTCTCCGGCCCGGCTGCCCGCCTCCCTGCAGCGGCCGCGCCCCGCAAGACACACACCGGACCTCCCGAGGAACAGGATTGCTAAGTGATTTGCCCAAAGTCGCCGGGAGGGCGGTGACAAAGCACCTCACGTCGGCTGCTCCCGCCTGTCCCCCGCACGCCTGGCCCGCGGCCCGGCCGGAGTCCTTGCAGCGGGCTCTCGAGGGCGAGGCCAGCGGTGATAACGCTGCCGGGCGGGCGCTATCAGCGGCGTGGGAAGGTGAGGACTAGCAGGATAATTAGGGTACGAAGTTGGGTTTTAATCAGTGCCTGCGTGCGGAATACGCTTCCTCTTTCCCCTCCGGCGGGGGTGAGGGTGGCCGCGGGGTGATGGCATATCCGGCCTGCACGAAAGGAGGTCCATTAAACCATTAACATTAAAAACCAGCAACACCTGACTCCAGGGGTCCTTGTAAGGGGTCCTGTGAGTGGGCTCACTATGTAAAGCAGATAGATACTGCCGGCGTGGAAGTGCTTCACCCTCGCAAAGTCCTCCGCGTGGGGATGGGGGACTATTCGTGGAATCTGCCCTGCAGGGCAAGGAGAGGCGCTCAGCAAGTCAGTCCCAAATGGCTTGTTCTTTACCCTGTTCCATCTTTTGAAATGGACTGAAAGCTTGCTGTATACTTGGTCAGCTGGTGAGGAGCTCGTAGGGCCTAGAATCCGGATGCAGTCAAATCCAAAAGGTCAGCCAAGAGCTTCAGTTTCCTCATGCTGGCTTTTAAAAGTGCCCTGTGCTCCATTTTACAAACTTACTGATAGGCAAGTGGACCAGCTTTGCCCACATCTCCTTCCCAGTAGGACCTCTACTTCCTGGAGAAGTCACTAAATCAGCTCCGTAATTCACGTTCCCAAGTTGGCATCATCTGCACATGAGAAGGAGAAGAAAGGAGAAGAGAACCAAGGAGGCTTCTAACCGTCCTCCATTCTGTGTACTGTTCTAAGCATTAATGCAGCTGAACTAGAACCCCACACCTCTTGGAGGGGAAGGAGTATTTTTATTCTGATTTTTTGAGAAGTGGGAATGGAGTAATTGGGGGGAAGAGGGCTTGGGAAGGGGAGAGCCGGAATGTAGAGCCAGAATGTAGACTTTGTGGTGTGGAGGCTGGAATTCACAGGAACCAGCAGCCATCATGAGTCCCAGCCTATGCCACGAGAGCCTCCAGTTCTCCCGAGCCAGGCCTACTGGGTAACACACAGTCTCCCTCCCACATATGTCTTGTTTCATTATTTTGAACATATCAAAATGGATATCCACTGCCTCCCTAGCTTCCCTAGCCCCAGCTCTTTGAGCAATCATTTGGTCCTAAAGCAAATGATTTCTATGATGGAACCTTTTGTCTTTTAGTTTTACTTTTTACACTATTTATTTGGGGCAAAGAGATAAGAGGACAACTGACTTTCGGAAGTCAGCTCTCTCTTTTCACCGTGTAGGTCCTGGAGATGGACCTCAGCTTGGAAGGCTCAGTGGTAAATGCCCTCACCCTGTGGACCATGTTAACCACCCTTGAGGAGACCTTTTGTTTTAATTTTCTGTTGTGGTGATGAACACCATGACAAAAAGCAACTCGGGGAAGAAATGCTTTATTGGGCTTATACATCCCGATCATAGTCCATCGATGAGGGAAGCAACTCAAGCAGGAACATGAAGGAAAACTGTTTATTGGCTTGCTTCCAGGCTAGATACGACTAGCCTTCTTATATAGCCTTTGCTCACCCGCTTAGGGATGTACTGCCCAAAGTGGACTGGGCTGGAGAGAAATTCTTACTCAGAACTTGGCTGCTCTGGCAAGAGATCACATCCAAAGACCTTCTAGGTCTGTGAAATCTGGCTGGAATACAGACACACTAATCACAGGAGACAGAGGCAAGCAGATCTCTAAATTCAAGGCCAGCCCAGTACAGAGCCTGTTCCAAGGAGAGAGAAATTTAGGCCAGGTGTGGTAGTACACATCCCAGCACTCGGGATACAGAGGCATAACGATCTCTGAGCTCTGGTCAGTGCTGTTCAGGCAGTGAGGCTGTCAGTGAACTGAGAGGCAGGGCGGAACAGCTGAGTGTGTGGCAGTTCAGTTCATGGAATTCAGAGGCAGTTTTACTGGAAGAGACTGACAGAGACAGGTTGCAGAGAGAGAACAAGCTAGACAGGTGAAAAGAGAATGAGCCAGAGAATGAGGAGACAGAAGATTACAACAGATGGCCAAAGTTAGTATGATGCCAAGCAGAGCAAGTCAGTCAGAAACCGAGAGAAGTCAGATTTAATCAGTCAGCTAGGAGAGGAGTTTGACTCAGAATGACTGAGTTGACCCAGCCAGCCAGAGTTCAGAAAGAGCTAGAAAGAGTGGGCTTATTCAGCAGTAAGTCTCAGAGGCTGAAAACATTCTAGGTATGGAAGCTAGAAGCTCTTAGACTAGGCCTGGATTAGCAGATGGAGGCAGTAAGCCTCTGAGATAACAATAAGGCAAATAAAAGCTACTTTTACCCTGGGCCCTTCTACATCAACTAGAAATTGAGAGTGCCCACAGGCCAAGCTTATGGAGGCATTTCCTCAACTGAGGTTTCTTCTTTGTAGGTGCGTCAAGTTGACCTACATTAGCCGTCACACTAGAACATGAACACCATCTTTACGTTCCTGAGTCTTGTTTTAGATTATTTACTTGGATCACTATGTATGTATGTATGTATGTATGTATGTATGTATATTTTTTGAGATAGGGTCACTCTGTGTAGCCTTGGCTGTCCTGTACTTGCTTTGTAGACCAGGCTGGCCTTGAACTCACAGAGATCTGCCTGCCTCTGTCTCCACCTTCCTGAGTTCTGGGATGTGCCACTGTACCGGGCTTTGCTTATATTTCTGCTCAGGTCATCTCCAGTGTTATCTTTCTGTCCAGCAGCTGCCCTCAGTGACTGTCCTTGTTCTCTTGAAACAGCTCCCCCAGATCTCCTGAAAGTAGGTTGCTCAAGGCTAGATTGTGACCCTCCAAGGAGCCCCCATTTTGCATGGTTCTCCTATGCAGCATTCCTACAAATATGGTGCCTTAACCCCCCACAGGTGTTTTGCAGGCAGTGGTGTGACTCCTCTGAAGGTTCTAGGTGGAAAATCCTTTGCCTGCGGTGGCCAACAATCCTTTCTGGTGCTTGCCTTTGAGCTGTGTCACTCCAATTCTGTCTCCCCTGTACTGTTTCCAGATTCCTCTTTGCTTTCAGATTAGCAGGCATTGGATTTAGAGCCCTCTGTAATCCAATATGACCCTGGGTTAACTGGATTGTATCTGTGCAGGATCTCATTCCAAGGCCCACTCACAGGGTTCAAGTGGGCATGAAGTTCTGGAGAAACACTCACTGGTACTATTCCCCAAAGCCAGTTAATGATGTACTGCTTAAATTGAGGGTGCAGAGACGTATAAACGGATGTGCCTGCTGCCCTCAAAGAAACTCTGGCTACAGATGTACATCTTGTACTAAAAACATAAATGACCAAGAAAGGAGACACTAAGAGCCAAGGGACTGGGGCCAAATGACAATCCACGGGCCAAATAACAGCTGTGGGACAGTGGCTAAGGCTACCACTAGAGGACCTAATCCAAAGGCAGGAGTGGTCCAAGCACATCCTCCTAGAAGGAAAACACAATCAAGGCAGGCAAGGATGTGCCTGGCAGCATCCCACATCTGATGTGTCCCCAGAAGGGAGCCTCGGGAGGAAGGCAAGTACTTCCCATAACAAACGAAGAACACAGCAGCATGCTGTAGTATCATAGCATTTAGCGTCAGGTCCAAAGGAGGGGCCAATTCCCCACACTCCAGTTGAGGTATCCAGAAATGAGCGCAGCCTGGACTGTAGGAAGATTTCTGCTGGTTAGAGAAAAGCCAGTGTTCTTGGCAGCTTGTGAAGCCAGTTCCTGTCTACCAAAGAGACATGGCCCTGCAATGAACATATGGCTGTGGTGCCCACCAGCACGTCAATGCCCATACTAGGCTCTGGGTTCCCTACTCACAAGTACTTGCTATATATGTCTTTGTGGTTGTTTTGAATTTCTTCCTCTTTCATACAATACACCCTCACCACAGTTTTCCCTCCCTCCCTCCTTCCACTCTTTCCCTCTCCTCTCCCTTGGATCAACTCTTCTGTTTCCCTTCAGAAAAGAGCAGCCTTCCCAGCGGGTGTCAGCTGAACATGGCATACTTGTTATATATACTTGGTATGTATTTCAAAGTCTCCCACATACCCCCAGCTACTCATCTGACCCTCATCCACCTCCCCACCTACTACAGCCCTTGCTGTTCTCTTTTCTGTTTGTTTTTTCAAGACATGGTTTCTCTGTGTAGCCTTGGCCGCCCCCGATTCAATTTGTAGACCAGGCTGGCCTCGAACTTACCTGCCTCTGCCTCCTGAGTGCTGGGATCAAAGGTGTGTGCTACCATGCTCGGCTTTTTTTTTTTCTTTTAGTTTTCCTTTTATGTGCCTTGGTATTTTGCCTGCATGCATGTCTGTGTAAAGGTGTCAGAGCTCAGAGTTTCAGACTGTTGTGAGCTGCCATGTGAGTGAGTGCTGGGATTTGGACCCTGGTCCTTTCAGAAGAATAGCCAGTGCCCTCAACCAATGAACCATCTCTCCCGCCCCTTCCTTTTCTTTTTCCTGTCTGTAAATCCACATATCTTCTTTTTAAGTGATTTCTTTATTTCACATGCATTGGTATTTTGTTGTTATTTTGCTTTGTTTTTGTCTGCACGTGTGTCTGTGTGAGGGTGTCAGAGCCCCTGGAACTGGAGTGAGCTGCCATGTGGGTGCTGGGTGCTGGGTGCTGGGTGAGGGTGTCAGAGCCCCTGGAACAGTTGTGAGCTGCCATGTGGGTGCTGGGAATTGAACCTGGGTCTTCTGGAAGAGTTGTTAGTGCTGTTAATTGCTGCTTTTTAGCCCAACTCTTCTCTATTCCTTCTCTCTGGCTAGTCTCCCTTTTCTCAGACATAGCCTTGGTCGTGCTCTTTCTCTCTCTGCCCTGGGCTCTTCTCGGCTCTCTCATTTATAATAAACCCCTTAACCATATCGTGGAGTAGTCATGGCAGCAGCTTTTTACTGCACCCCCTGGTACACGTTAAGCACACACTTACCGGTTGGGCTGAGGGTGCAGTGAGTGGAAGAGTGGGTGCTTAGACTCACAAGGCCCTGGGTTCATCCCCCAGGATGGTGGCGAGGTGGGGATGTACTTTGATCTTAAGGAAAGTCCTGAGCATAATCAGCAAGGGAATACACGTCTCATAAGACTTGAGGGAGTTGCGTAACTGGGTTAAATCACAGATCAGTCATAGAGTTAGAATGAGACATTGCTCTGGAGATTTGCTTGTTCGGGAACCTGCCATGCCTCCCTGCCCACACAGTGATGGTGCTTCCTGGGCTGCTTTTCCGGCACTGACTGTGCTGGTCCTGCTCAGAGGAGAGCATAGACAGCCTCCTTAAAGTGGTATGAGTTCCAGTCGCGAACTGGTGGCGCCTTCCTAGACACCTGAACAGGCTTCCCCTGAGTGTGTCAAAGAATCTCTATTGGCCTTCCGAGACTTGCTAGGATCTGTTTGCAGAACTTAGCTAGTTACCTTCAGGAAACGGGTGGAAGACACACGGAGACATGGGTTAGGAGTTGAGCACAAAAGATACAAAAATAAGTACTCACTTTCCATAATGTCATGTGATCTTTCTGAGTTTCCAGAGCACTGTCAGAGAGAGAATCATCATGTCTTCTTTTCCTATTTATTTATTTATCTATTTATTTATTTCAATTTATTCACTTTGTATCCCGGCTGTAGCCCCCTCCATCTTTTCCCAGCCCTCCCTCCCATTCCCCCCTCCCCCATAACCTTTCTCTAGTCCCCTGATAGGGGAGGACCTCTTCCCCTTCTATCTGACTTTAGCATATCAGGTCTCATCAGGGCTGGCTGCATCATCTTCCTCTGCAGCCTGGGAAGTGATCAGAGAGCCAGCCACTGAGTTCATGTCAGAGACAGTCTCTGTCCCTTACTAGGGAATCCACTTGGAAACTGAGCAGCCAGTGGGCTACATCTGAGCAAGGGGTCTAGGTCCTCTCCATGCATGGTCCTGGTTGGAGTCTCGGTCTCTGCATGGCCATGTCTGAGAAAAGGGAGACTAGCCAGAGAGAAGGAATAGAGAAGAGCTGGGCTAAAAAATACCTCCTTCCCCCAGACCCAGGTATTTTGGCTCTGTTGGTCTCCTTGTGCAGTTCCTGTCCCCTCCAGGTCTTTCTATCTCCCTCTTCAATCAGGGATCCCAAGGCTCAAAGGAGTCAGCTGACTAGCCCAGGATGAATATTAGAATAGGCAGATCAGAGATGGTATGAATCTGACTGGTCTGACAATCCTTGTTCAGGATGCTCCACCCGGTCAGGATGATGAAGAGCTCAGTGTTCACACCTCAATGTCTAACCTCAAGGTGACGCAACACTCACACAAACAGATGTTGGCAAATTTCGAAGATTTTGTGGGGTGAGAACCTGCAACAACGATAAGCAGAAAATCTAGCTGTAGGCTGACGATCTCATGTAGGGTTTTCTGTGCTTTCCTGGATTTTGCTTTACTTAGCAAGCTGCTGGGTCCCTGGCTGGCTGTCTTTAGAGATACACACATTTCAGATTGACATGCTTTTGAGTCTGCTGTGAGCCACTGCATTCTTGATAGTACAGTGCTGCACAGGTTGTTATGAGAGAATATAAAAATATAAAATATAGTTAACAGATAGTTTTCTTATAAAATATAGTTAACAGTTAAAATATAGTTAACTATATTTTATAAGAAAAGTCTATTTAAGTTAACAGGCATGCAATATCCTAGACTGAACATTCTATGTGTATTTGTAAAGGAATCTGTAAGCAGTCTGTCCTTGCCCACCCTTTTAAATTATTTAAAAAACATTTTTGCCACCCCAACACTTAGTTTTTGAGACAAAATATTATTATTATTTGAGACAGGATATCATGTATCCCAAGGTAGCCTTGAATTCCTGATTTTCCTGCTTCTATTTTTGGGATTTCAAGTGTTCCATGCCATGTCTTGGTTTGGCCAGCTTCTTAAGTGACAGTCTCCCTCCTCTATGTATCACCCTTCGGCTTTATCATCTTTAGTGCACTAAGTTAGACCTGAGTACAGCTCTGCAGGGAACTGAGTAGTATTTACACAGTGAATTGCAACTTAAGCAAGAGTGTGAACACCTGGGCATTTGCCTTTGCCACTAATAGCTGGTTCTCAGCCAATCACAGTAGCGGACTTTTTAGGCTATATTTTAAAAAAGACAAATGCCAAGCTGTGGGCAATCCAGGTATTTCTCACTTCTGTTTTCTGCTGGCTCCTTCTATTTCTTTGGCTGTAATTGAATGTGCACATGTGGTGATATGTGGCATTCTAAAGGATCTTTGCTTTCAATTAGGCCTGCTGCCTGCCTATGGGTTCTAGGTAAAAGGCAATTAGTATCTGCAAATCTGACCTAGGTGTGGTGGCTCATGTCTGTAATCCCAGTACAGGGGAAGCACAGGCAGGCAGATGGATGTTAATTTTAGGCTAGCGTGGGCCATTTGGCAAATTCTGGGCAAGCCTAGGCTACAGAGTGAATCATTGTCTCAGGATTTCTATCGCTGTGGTAAAACGCCACAACCATAAGCAACGTGGAGAGAAAAGAGTTTATTTCATCTCAGTTTGTGGTCTGTCATCTAGAGGGGCCAGGGCAGGAACTTGAGGTAGGGACTGATGCAGAGACATTAGATGGGTGCTGCTTACTGGCTTGCTCAACATAGCTGAGCAGCCTACTTTCTTATAGAACCCAGAACCACCAGCCTAGGACACCACCCACAATGGACTTGGCCCTGCCACATCAATCATTCTTTAAGAAAATGTCCTACAGGCTAGCCTACAGCCCAATCTTATGGAGGCATCTTCTTTTTAAAAGATTTGTTTGTTTGTTTGTTTAGTTAAAGTGTATCAGTGTTTTGCCAGGATGTATATCTCTGTAAAGGTGTCAGGTCCCCTGGGAACTGGAGTTAACAGATAGTTGTGAGCTGCCATGTGGGTGTTGGGAATTGAATCCAGGGTGCTCTGGAAGAGCAAGCAGTGCTTTAAACGTCTAAGCCATCTTTCCAGTCCCTGAAGGCATTTTCTTAATTAGGGTTCCCTCCTCTCAGATGGCTTTAGCTTGTGTCAAGTTGACATAAAAACCAAGGAAGAGTTCCTGGAAGAGGTCATGCAGTAGAGGTCACGACCCACTTTCTGTTGTTTGCTGGGCTGTGTGCTATATAGCTCCTTACCTTTTACCAGCAAACTGTCAATAAAACCTGCTTCATACAGTTATGGGCAGGGTGGGAAAATGGTCATGTGGAGCAAGGGTAGCTGACACAGGGCTGATAGCTCTCGTGGGACCAGGACCCAAGCTGAAGAGCAGGCTGAAGGAACATTTTATCAACAGCACAGAAACAGCTGGGGTAAGTGTAGAAAAATAAGGGTAGGGCAACTGCAGTGAGGGGCTGGTAGGCTCTGCTCTGTGTATGGAAAAAGATGCTTAGTTCAAACCATCCTACTCTACTCGACTTCTAAAGGAAAAGGACACTCACAATCCCTGTGCCTAGGGGTGGGTTTCCATGGTTTGAAGAGCATGTCTTTTATAGCATAGAGCTGGCACCTTCCAAATTTGGCCAATATTTTCTTCAACTATTTCCTTTTATCACCAGTATATTTCTTTGGACACACACATGCACACACACACAAACACACACACACACACAGAGAATTTTGGTTTATTCTGTTGGCTCATTTCATAGCAGTTACTGCACAGGCCATAGTGTGTGGGAAAGCTCTGTTGTGCAATGCTAGGTGATTGGCAAGGCTCAACTACTAGCTATCTTGCATTACTACATCCTTGCCTTCAGCTTTGAAGGACATGACCCAACCTATATCTCAGACAAACTGTCAGATGTCATGGAACTCTAGGGTGTCCTGTGCTGAAAACACAAATGTCAATTTCTTTTTACTACCTACAAGTACTTTATTGATATTACAGAATCTTAAGTGTGCACCTGCTGGTTTCCCCTTAAAACTCCTGGAAAAAAAGGGCTGGATTACAGCTTAGTTGATGAGAGTGTTTACCTTGCATGTACCCCAGTACCACATAAATAGGGTGCGTGGTGTAGAGGAACGTTAATTCAGAACATGGCTGCTCTGTCCAGAGATCACATCCAAAGACCTTCTAGGTCTGTGTGATCTGGCTTGAATACAGACACACGCCTTTAATCCAGGAGACAGAGGCAAGCAGATCTTTAAGTTCAAGGCCAGCCTGTTTTAGAGGAAATTTCAAGTAAAGAAAAGCTTAGGTCCAGGCTTAGTGGTATATGCCTTTAATCCCACAATTTAGGAGACAGAAGCATGCAGATCTCCGAGTGCTGTTCAGGTAGTTGGTTTGAGTCAGAGAGTTGAGAGGCAGTGGAGAGGGAGACGGAGAGAGAGGAGAGGAGAGAAAGGGAACAGTTTTACTGGGAGAGTTTTACAGAGACAGGTTGAAGAGAGAACAAACTAAACACAGGTGAAGATAGAATGAGCTGAGAATGAGGAGCCAGAAGATTAAAATAGGTTGCTAGAGTTAGTTTGAGGCCAAGAAGAGCAACTGAGACAGAGGCTGAGAGAAGCCAGTTTAAGTCAGCTTGGAGAGAAGTTTGAGCCAGGACAGCTGAGTTGAACCAGCCAGCCAGAAAGAGCAGTAAGCTTATTAAGCAGTAAGTCTCAGAGGCTGAAAACATTAGAGGCAGTAAGCCTCCAAGATGACAATTACATGAGGTGAATAAAAGTTACTTTTACACTATGGCAAACCTGTACATGAGCATTTGGGAGGAGGAAGGAGGATCAGAAATTCAAGGTCACGGTGGTTTCAAGGTCATGTTATCTTAAAAGCAAAACAAAAAACTCCTGGTAAAGTAGTACCAAATGAAGAATATAAACCTACAAATATGTCTAAGGAATTTAGTGGTTAACCACAAGCCCTATATTTGGGGATTAAATAAAGTCAGGCAAGTTGACTTGCCATGTCCTCAACTCTGAACCTCTTATTTAGGTGATAAAAGAATGAGGGCTTAAGAACACTACGGTTTCAGCTGGATGAAATCACAGTTCTTGACTTTTACATGTTTAAGAATAAATTTCCTCCTGTAAAATACACTTTAATGCACACTATGTAAACAGTAAAAACAGAGTAAAACAAACAAACAAAAAACAAAACAGCACAGAATCCAAAAATACATGCGGAAGCTAAGTGCTGTTAGCTCTAAATAGACAAGAAATCCGAAGTCCTTTGCAAGCCGGCTCCTATGGGCTCATGAAAGCATTCAAAGCAGCAAGATATTTCTCCTATGCAAAATTAGTTCGGTCATATTTCTGTCTTTCCAAGACAGAAAACAAAGAGTTTCAACAGTAGACACCAATGTTAGAACTGGTCAGCTGGACTGCTGTATTCCCTTGGCAGACAGTGAGAATCTGTCTGCCCTACCACAGTGAGCAAATTGACTCCCTTAAAATGTACAAGTAGCAGGAGCCCAAGTCACCATCATGAGGCTGACATAGTTCCAATAGTTTAATGAGCATTTTGAAGTAGGTAACTGGTTGAGAGAGCAATAAATACACAGCACCTAACATGAGCTCCAAAGTCAGCCTCCTAGATTTGATTTCCAGCTCTACCAATTGGTAGCTGCTCTGTAACTCTGGGCCAAGTTCATCCTTTCCTCAGTTCACTCATCTGAAAACAAATGATAGCATTTCCTCCTTCTTAAGGTGTGGTGAGGATTACACGTGTTAACATATCAAAAGTGCTTGCAATGACCACTGCAGTGCATTGTTAAAGATATGCATTCTCACTCCAGCCCCTTACACATGTCACCCACTACACCCCCTTCTCTCTCCTTCTTCCCTCCCCCCCCCCTTTTCCTTGCTTGTCTTCTGAATGGCTCAGTGGGTGATTTGCGCAGCTGGTTGTTCTCCTACACCTGGACATATTTTCAGAAAATCAAGGTAATGTCACTTCTCCAATGAGAAGGAATGGCAGGGGATGCCCTGTGGCCAAGGAAAATTAACTTTAAGAAAATTCTAAGAATTGTCTTTAGTCATAAGACACCCAGAGGAACACCTGCCACCATGCAGTGGCAGGTGCACATGTTGAAGAAAGCCAGAAACCTGTCAGCTGCCACATGACTGGAGGGCAGAAGACACCCAGAGGCAACACTAAGATAAGCAACGATGTGGTGGAGAGATGGGATAGGAAGAGAATTGGTTTGAGCACTATAAAGAGAGGCAAAACTGGAGACTTGAGGGTGGTGAGGAACAGCCTGATGTACGTAGCATGCACTGCCACCTGTGGCCATGGGAGGTGCCTGCCCCTACTGCTGCAGGACCATGGGGCCAGACAAGGCCCTCAGCAGCAGGTGTCTGTGTCAATGTCCATGGCCCACGTTATGACAAAAGGCCATGCAGATGTTCCTGGTCTGGGCTGCCATCTGGGGCACGGTGCAGAGCTGGCTCCACTCCTCACCAGTTTTGGCACTTAGAAGAACTGTTTCCACCCCTTGTCTGGGCAGCATGAGAGCTGGCCTAGTCCCTTGCTAGCTGTAGCACTCAGGAGAGCAGGCTCCAAGCCTCACCTGGGCAGCACAGTAGAGCTTGCCCTGGAGGTGTAGGTGTTGGAAAGCCAGCATAGAGGGTGTGAGAGCTGCAAGCAGGAGAGCTGGCCCTGGTGGGCAAGAATTGCTAGTAGGCTGAACAACAAGGCTAACACCCAGACTCGGAATCAGGGCCTTGAGTTGGCCCACCCCAACTGTAAAGAGACTGGTCCTGTTCTTCCCATCTGTGAAGAGGCTGGTCCTGCAGATAAAAAACAAACAAACAAACAAACTACAGGATCCCATGATACAGGGCAACAACAGGATATCCAAAAGGAGTCCAGTGAGGATCCAGTATCGTAGTGTAGCAGAAGCCAGAGACCTTGAACCAGATCACTGACTCATTGGAATGAACATTTTCAAGTAAAGCTATTTGGGCAAAATGGCATACTGAGTGACACATCATGGCATTGCAGCATCCATGCGAGATTTTATATTTCAATGTTTTTATTTTTATTTTTATTCTTTCTTTTGTTGGGGGAAGTTACAAGGGTGGATATGGAGAGACATGGAGATGAGAAGGATTGGGGTGTATGATGTGAAATTCACAAGAATCAATAAAAGGTTCAAAAATTTTATTTGTGTGTGTGTGTGCACACGTGCGCCCGCATGTGCCATGACAACTTGTGGCACTCTCTTCTCTTCTTCAACCACTGAGTCTCTAACTCAAGTTACCAGGCTTGTTGACAAGCACCTTTCCTTGTTGGGTCAGCTTGCCAGATCAGAACACAACTTTCTTGAGAATGAAGTATTCAGGAAAGCTACTTCCCAAAAGAAGTGGAAGAAAATTGTATTATTTCTAATAATACTTTTCTGACTGTAGCAGCAGAACCACTGTGAAAGGAACATGAACAAACAATGATGACATTGCTCAACAGAAGGATAGCCGCCTAAGTCCCTACACCATAGCTTGTTAAAGTGAAGCTTAAGCCATTTTTTTGTAGGATTTTCTGACCTCAAAGCATCATATGTAACTAACAGGAAATTCTTAACAATCTACTGTACTTAAGATACTTTATAGGAAATACAAACTATAGAGATGTGTACTGGATTCTCATCAAGGTTTTCATATGCTTCAGGGAGACAAACCATGTAAACTACAATATGGAATAGCAGGCACCAAATATTAAGGGCTTGGATTAAGATGATTTGACAAGGCAACAAAGATCATATACAACTATATGATGAAATATATGAGAACTACAGATAGGCATGGGACAACGGTATAGAGAGTGAAGGAAGCCCTGAGTGAAACTTTGAGCAAATGCATGCTGTTGACACGTGCATGGTCATGTCAAGGACCCTGCAGTCCCAGAACCATGGGGGAACGGCAAAGCCTCCCTGCCACCTGGGAGTGAGGCTCAGAAGCAAATGGCACGGTCTTCCTTGGGAGACCAAGTTTGAGTATTGACAGCGTGCGCAGAAAATGTCCACCATAGCCCTCCCCTCCCCCATATATTTATAGTCTGAAAACTGCTCCCCAACAGAGACCACTTCTACAGAGGTTAGCTAGAACTGTCCCATTAATCCAGCTGTATACCATAAACCCCAGCATCTTGTCTGGCTCTGCAGTAACCCTGCCTCCTTGTTCAACTCCATATAATAAACACGCTGAGCATCCAGGGTGCTGAAACTTTTGCAGATGAGAGCCCAGACCACCTGATCCCCTTTTTCTGTCTGTCATTTCTTCATTCTGTTGGTGGTTGGTCTGGTGTGCTGTGCACTCAGATGCTGGTTTCTGTGCCGAGATATGGTTGCAGTCCAGATATGGGCATTATCATGATCATTGATCAATGTTGTATAAACATTGCTCCCAAGTTATCTCTGACTAGTTAATAAAGACGCTGAGGAGCCCATAGCTGGGCAAGAGAGGACAAGGGGGCTGGACTTCCATTCCCAATTGAGGGGGTCTCAGGGATCATGAGGTAGGGAAAGAAGAAAGAAGAGGAAGAGACAGGATGCAGCCATGAGAAGTTGGCTAAGAGGACTGACCTGATAGAGCAGAAGCAGCCTGGGCAGGCTACAACTGGGGTGGGGGTGGGGGAGACACATAGATGGAAAATAGTGAGACCAGCATAGATGGGTTAGAATAGATCAACTCTGTCCAGCTTTAGTGCTTTAAGCATCTGAATAAATCTAATAGGTTTCTGTTTCAATTATTTGGGAACAAGAGCAAGTGATTAGAGAAGGCACCCCAAATTATAACACATATTCTTACACCATTCACTCACCTCCCTCACTTAGATCCAAGACCTAGGAGACATGCTGGATGAAGCAGAGAGGGAATGTTCTAGGCGGGGAAACAATGCAAACAGGGAGGAGTCAGGCTGCATATTTGGTAGGGTCACCATAATGAAAATACCACATACAAGGTGGCTTTAAAAAACACATGTCCATTTTTGAAGATTCTGGTCTATAATCAGCATCACTGAGGTTTATTCCATTCTGGGGCACTTGTTTGTAAATGGGTACTTATTACTGTGCTCTTATATCCCTGTGTGTCCAAGTCTCCTCTTTTTGTAAGGAAGACTGAGTCAGACAGTGCTGTTATGTCTAGTTCGTGAGACCCCCAAAGACCATCAGGAATTGACTCCGCTGCAAAACACGAGGATCTTTTTATTATAAGCTAGAGCCTGGGTTGCAGCAACCTCCCTGGTTGAAGAGGAGGAGTGTGGCAGGGCTTGTCTAGGGGAACAAGGTTTTTAAAGGGAAAAACCCACAAGCAGCAGGTTACATGCCTTGGCATAACACGATTGGGTAAGGGAAACTGACTTTTGAAATGATTGGTTTTCTTTAAGCGCCAAGTCCATAAATGGTTCTGGTCTAGCCATCTGGGCCGGTTTCCTAGCAACTGTATCTCTAGTGGGCAGGAAAAGATTGCAGTAAAGCTGGTTCCTCCCTGCAGGTGGCTGGACATGCCTCCACCTGGCTGACCTTTACTCAGGCCTGTGCTCCAAACCCTAAATTAATACCTCCCCCCCAAAAAAATTTTTTTTCAATTTTTTGGTCTCTCAGTGCTTGCTGCTTTAATGAGTTTATCTTGACTTAAATAACCCTTTAAAGGCCCTGCCTCCAAATACACTCACAATTGAGGAATTGGGGATTAGAAATTTAACACAGGAACGTGGAGGGACACAATTCAGTTCATAACAGGATCAAAATTATGTTTAAGAGTTAGAAATCATTGGGATATGAACTCGGAAGATTACACTTAGACCAGACAATAGGTAATCTGAATTGTTGGCCTGGATTTTGTGAGGAATCCATCAGAAAAGAGCACTCAGACATGGGTTCAAGTCAATAGAAAGCTTTGATTGGTCTGCTGGTGGCTATACTGGATATTTAGGGCCTGCGTGCAGTCCCAAGATTTTCTCAGGGTGAGCTTTTAAGCACAAATCCACATCCTGGGTTGATACACCTCAGTTAGCAAGAACTTAGCCATAAGCGTTAAGTATAGAAGCCAAAAAGCAAGATTAGTACATTTAGGGACTCTTCCCAGAACTGTGAACTTGATGAGATTAAGTCTTTGTTTTCATTTTGGCAAGTGTTACTACTACCAGGTTGAAGGCCTGAATGGTAGGTACTTCCATCACAATGTCAGTTCTGCTAAGGACTGGGCACCTGTTACAGTTTCACACTTGCAGCAGAAAAGGGGGCAATGCAGATATTTAAGAATGATTAGGCAGCAGTATGCCACAGTGCTCACTGAACAAGTAAGATATAGTAAGAGAAACTGGTTAGAATTGCTGTTATAGAAATAGTCCATACTGCTACTGCCAAGGACTGAACTGAGGAGAATCAAGGACTTAGATGAATGTATTATAAAAATACTTGTATAACAATGCTTATTGCAGCACTGGTCACAATGGCAGATGGTCAACAACAGAGGAATGAATAAAGAAAATGTGGCATATAGACAATGAAATTGTTTTCAGATATAAAGAGTAGGTTTATATTCTCTAAAAACCTACTTTACTTAGGGTTCTTAAATGGGTCTACCTCCCTTCCAAGCTACTGACCAGAGGTAGGGTAGAAAAGTTATTAGGAAAATGAACCTTCTTAGACATATTCCACTCTTTACTGTCAGGATACTAGCAATCTAGTCAAGTAGAAAACACCAAACAGCAACAGGAATCAGCAGCAGTGGCACTATTCAGCAGCAAGACTCTGCTGAAATGGCACAAGCCAGTGGACGTGGCAAGACTCAGCTGGAGTGCCAGAGTTCTCTGGAGTGTCTGTGAAGTGAAGTGTAGAAAAATGAAGACCAGCGAAGGGATGTGAACCATTGCAAAGGGTAGTGTAGTGATGCAAAAGTGTTGTCTGTAGGCTTCTATTTATCTCTTTTCATAGTCTACACAAGGGTGTTTTCCAGCTGCCAAAACCCACACCCCTCTCAAGAGACAGCTTCCAGAAAAACATCACATGCCCTCTCATGAGTCTATTTTTAGCTAACAAAAATCAGGAGTCTGTCTTCAGAGGTGGAAAAACACTACCGCATCCCCATACTTGGGACCAAAACAAAAAATACATTCATGTGACCTAACTGTGTCATCAAAGAAACCAGAAACTTTTACTTCAATAAAGAGCAAAGTTATGTCACTTGCAGGTAAATGGATGTAACTGAAAATAGCAATACTGAGGAAATTAAGCTAGTCTCAGAAAGACAAATATCATGTTTTCTCTCATAAATAGTTCCTATATTTTAAATAGGTAAAATCATATATGTACATATGAAAGTAGAGGCCAGACTATCTAAGAAAAAGGGGACTAACAGGAGAGGGGAAAAGGAAAAATAGGGGACAAGGCATATAAGAGGGAATATACTCAATGTGCAATACATACTTGTATGAGAATATCTTCAGGCAATACAGTTCCATGTATTACAGTGAATACATGCAGCAAACTTTTAAAAACCAGTTTCATGGAAAGAACTCACTCGGTCAAGTAGATCGGATCACTAGACATTCCACAGGGCCCTGTGTATGGCTGAGGGTCAGAGGTTAAAAGCTTTACTGAGAACCCAGAATAGACAGAAAATCTTGTAAATACCCTCCAGGTTGTCCAGCAATCCTGAAGAGCCACTCACGGCAGAGCACCTCTCTTCAGCTCTGGCTGGGACAGATCCTTTGTTCCTTCTCAATTGCTCAGATCTGTATCCCCAACCTCTCAAGAGTCAGCTCCCAACTGTATAATCTAAAGAGTCTATATATTTAAAGTAAGATGTAGAGGAATTTTAATTCAGAGTATGGCTGTTCTGGCAAGATATCACATCTAAAGACCTAGGTCTGTGTGATCCAGCTAGAAAACACGCATGCATTTAACCTAGGAGACAGAGGCAAGCAGATCTGAGTTCAAAGCCAGCCTGGTATAGAGCAAGTTTCAGGTAAAGAAAAGCTTAGATCCAGGCCTGGTGGTACAGGCCTTTAATCCCAAACAATGAAGGTAAAGTTAGTTTGTAGAAGGAAACACCCATGTTTGAAGTGATGTCTAATTGAGTGGTAGAAACAGTGACTAATCAGAGAAAGATTTGACAGAATAGGATACAACCAACTCTTGAGAGTAGAGAGAGGAAAGGAAAGCTACTTAAGGGACAATGAGAGAGAGAGGAGGCAGTTCTACCAGGAGAGTTTTACAGAGAGAGGTTGAATGAGAGAACAAGCTAGACACAGGTGAAGACAGAATGAGCCAGAGAATGAGAAGGAGGCAGGAGATTAGAGCAGATTGTTGGAGTTAGTTTAAGGCCAAGCAGAGCAATTCAGAGGCCGAGAGAAAAGCCAGATTCAGTAAGTCAGTTGGGAGAGGAGTGTTAGCTAGAACAGCTGGGTAGAACCAGTACCCAGAACTCAGAACAAGAAAAGGTGAGCTTATTAAGCAGTAAGTCTCAGAGGCTGAAAATGTTCTAGGCCAAGATTAGATTGTATGGAAGGTAGAAGCTTCAGGAGTAGGCCTAGGTTAGCAGAAGGAGAAAGTAAGCCCCCGAGGCAACAACTGAAACAGGAGAATAAAAATTCCTTTTGCAGTAAGACAGGCAAAGCCAATACCACATTCCCCCACACAAATATTCTGATTAGAAAATGCTAAATTATTATTTTATGTGTATTTGTGTTTTGTGTACATGCATGCCTAGTGCCCACAGAGGCCAGAAGAGGGCACTGGATTTCCTGGAACTGGAGTTATATAGAGGGTTGTGAGCTAACACATGGGTATTAGGACTCTGAACAATCTCTCTGGCCTCCTAGTGATTTTTACTGCAATTTTCACTTTTCTAGACAGTGAGAAGTAAAAAAGTAAGAATGGCAGGCCAAAGCTTACTTGTGAGTGAGGGATAATGAAGAATAAGAATAATTTGTTTATCAAAATTTTAAGGAGTTTGAGAAAACAGATAAAGCTCTTGAGTATCTGACAAATGCTCATGACCCTGTAGAACTCAGAGGTTCATCCTTCAAAAGCAGTCAGTCACAGTCAACACTTGGCTAGCTTTCTGTTCTAATATTTGGGACCACCTATAACAACCTCACATAAAACTTAAATTTCCTTTATAATTTTACATTTTGATTTTAAGCTACATTTCAGAGTAAATGGAGGAAACATTCCAGGGTCTCTTCAGGGGTAATTATCTGTTGATTTGTATCCTCAATTCCCTAATAGGAACTGTCACTCATGAACAGGTAGAGACGATGAATGTAAGATTAATTTTAAGTTTAAATCAATAAAAATAAAGCAAGAGACTCAATACAATCTTATTCAGAAATGCATTTATTTCAGGCAAAAAAAAGCACTAAACTTACCATAACAGTTTTCTTATTACAGTGAATACACATCTCCAGTAATAATTCACAGTACAGGTTAAGCTAAGCTCACCATATAAGATGGAAATGTTGATTATAAGAACAAATACTAAATAAGCTACCAAGAAAACAAGGCTTCAGAACGTTAGCTTCTTACATTCCACATAGAACTTCCAATGCTGCTCCATTATGTGGCACGGCAAAAGCTCTTGATCAGTGATTAGAAGTATTTCTTTTATCTGTAGATAATGAGGGATGCTTTGCATTGACTTTCTGGAGGTGCCTGCTAAAATATGCATTAAAATTAGAATAGTATTTTTATAATGTAAGATTTAAACATAGTTATTATATATCCTAGGATCCAGTTGTCCATGTCAGAGCATACTTGATAGGATTTCTGGCCAGGTCATTCATCACTCCACTTTTTGTACCTGAGACAAACCTAAAGACCAAGAACTGTCTGATGAGGGGGGAGAGGGAGCAGGGAGGGAACATGAGAGTGTAGTAGGTGGGGAGGGGGAGAGGTAAGAAGGAGGAGAGAACTGTAATCTAACATTACAGGAGAAAAAAACATGAAGAAAGCTTCTGAAGGTAGTTGAATTAAGGCCTCCTGTCTTCCAATTTGCAGTAAGTTGTGAATAAAGCAGCTGTGAAGACTAAATGAGATTTTTCATGTGTATACTTAACACATTACTTGGCATATGGCAAACAAGAAGTAACTGTTGCTATTATGATCCCTATTAAATGCTGTTTTTAGGATGTTTTAGAATGGAAGACAGATGACCAATTTTCTAGCCCTTCCTCTACTATACATGTGAAGTGTGGTCTCAAGGAAGCGCTACCACTTCTAGTTCTTTCATAAGTGAGAGGGTTCTTATGCCTGTGCCAGCTGAAAAGGTTGTTGATGTTAAAACTGGTTGTTTTAAGTTCCAATAGCCTCAGAGCTTGGCTATTTGAGTGATGCATTAATTAGGGAATCAAATCTTACTCCACAGAGACTGCCAATATGTTTTAACTTTACCAAGGCAGTTTTAGTACACATACCATATAGACCATTAATTTTATCTATATCCTATGGATATAAATGTCTCATAGGACAGGTATTGTACAGGCAGTAGTGGTTTTGATGACTACCACCTGTCTATACTTCTCACCATAATAGTCTCTGTGAATATCACTTTTATCTTACTTGTCTTGTGTTCTTTGGCCTGTATTTGTTCTCAATTTCTTGATTCTTTTATATCTGAGCCAATCAGCAGGCATTGAGCCAATGACAGGACCCTATCCATTCAGAGGGAGGTGAGATACAATGACATTTCTCTTGAATCTTTGGGGAAAGTCACATCTAAATCCTCTTTTTCAAGCCTTGAATCAACAAGCAAACAGCCTTGGGTAATGAGAGGCTGCTAGGAAAGACCCAGATGTATAAGTGGGGCTTTGAGATGCAATGGCTGTTTTCTTTTCTTTAAAGATGGAGTCTCATGCATCTCAGGCTAGGCCTGAAATCACTATGAGGCAGAGGATGATGCTGAACTTCTGATCCTCCTGCCTTAACTTCTTGGCGCGGTAAGAGTAAAAGGTTTATGGGATTGGAGCTTAGAAGAGAAGAAACTTTATGTTTAGCCATGCTGTTTGAATCCCAGATAAAACCTGCAGATCCCTCCCTGGGGCTTTATTGACACATCAATAAAATCCCATTTTCAGTTTTTAAGTCAGTCGAGTGGGTTTTAAACGGTTACTTACAGCCTGAGGTGAGAGCTTAGTCAGTGAAGTACCCACTTGTCTTGCAACCATGAAGAGCTAAATTTGATTCCCCAGAACACAGGAAAAATAAACATAAAAAAAGGAAAAAGTAGGCTTAGAGGGTAGCGGTGCATTTTTGTGATGCAGAGAGTAGACAGTGGTGATAGGTGGATTTTTGGGGCTCACTGGCCACCCAACCAAGCTTCCTTGGCAAGTTCTGGGCCAATGAGGCCTTTTTGTGAACAACAAACAAAGCAAAATAAAGGAAAAAAACACCAAAAAAAAAAAAAAAAAAAAACCAAAACCAAAACCAAAACCAGGTAGATAACAATTGAAGAAAAATAGTCAAGGTTGCCTTCTGACTGTTGTCACATGTGCATGCACACCTGTGCCTACACCCACACCCTCCCCACACCTGTTACTATAATTGAATACTATTTTACATTATAAAATGTTTCATAAATATATCCCCATATTAACTGCAGAGAGCAAAAGTCCTGTGCACACAGATAAGCACTGGAGAAGAAGGAAAGTTACTCTTGAAGGCATCCTTCAAAGGAAGATATTTAACCTGACCTCCTCCTGGAATGCTGGGAATGAATGTAATTAACAATCTGGTGATCCTTTACTGTCTGATGAGCCAGGCTCCACCTGAATTTCCCAGAATTTATGTTTTATTTGTCCCAGACCCTTTCCCCCTTGAGTACAACTTCAAAGCCATAAAATTCATAAAAACATCATTTGTACTTTACAACAGCCTAAGTGCCTTCTATGTTATCTTAGGGTCAGACTAAATCCTGACCCCCCATAGGCATTTTTACCTCAGTCATTCTCCCTAGATCCTTATCTTGAGCATTGTTTCTAAATCAGCAAGAACCCATTTTATGGATATAAGAGCTTCAGTGTAAACATGTCTTAAACTTTGCTATACTCACCAGGACTGAGTTAACTGTTAACTAAAAACTTTTTTTTACAAAATTTTGCTATACTTAAGTATGTCAAAATATATGAGCTGATGTCAGACTCTTTTAAGTCTTGGCCCAGCACTGGTTACCTAAATTAGGCTGGACAAAGTTTCATTCTTCCCTCACCCAGTTTATTTCCCAACAATTACCTCCCACAATAAATAACTACGTTTGAGATGTATGAAAAACATACATGAACTAATGGGCATTGGTAATCCTCCTGTAATTGGGACTATGGGCATGTATCACCACACCCTGTTTTCACAAACAAGGAGAGATTGCTCCGGCTAAACTCACAATAAGGCTTGTACTACCTGTTTTTAACTCCATAAGATACTGCACCTAATTTACTTATGTTTTGTGCTTAACCCACCCATGAAAGTTTATTTCTAATTTATGTTTTTACTTCAGCCATGTGAATATACTTCTGCAGGAAGTACATACTTCTGTAAACAAAATGACTAAGTTGGAGGTGTGTACATACTTCCCATTTCAGTCACTTCTGCCAGTGTCCATCTAAAGTCTTCTTTTACACTACCAATATATGAATACCTATGATGCTTGTTTTCTCTTCCACAATTCTTACTAATATTGCTAAGTATAAAATTTTAAAAGCTTTCCCACTCTGGCTATACAAAATAAAACTATTGTTTTCATTGATACCTTCCTGATAACTGTCTAGGAAGAGCATCTTTCATATGGACTTAATGCCCTTTAAAATACCTAGACCTAGGAAGGTACCTATTAAGGATTCTGTTGGCAATGACTGATCAGATAGCAACCCAGAGTATGGTATTAATTAGATCAGTCTCCAAGCAGCTGGGAGTATGCACACATACCACATCAAGTTTATAATAGGGTTTGAGATGGCTCATTGCTATTACTATTTACCAGTTAATGTTTTGATAATAGCACATGTGTAATTATTTAGAGGTACACTGAAACAAATGCTAGAAGTACAGTTTTTATTATCAATTCCCACAATACTATATAAAACGGAAAGCAAAGTCAACAAGTTCATAACACTTAATTCACACACAACTGAACTGATACCTGGAAAGCTGTTAAGAAGGGGTAACTGGGGGAAGCAGGGATTCACTGACACACCAAACTTGGGCATTTCTATATGCGGTTGCAAAGGGGCAGAGTAGGAAGGCCCCTCCTTTATAGGCTCACGTTCTTCACAACATGCTCAACTTGCAACATCTTTTTTTTTTTTTTTTTAATTCAGTGTTAAGAAAGGCCCACTGCTTCAATTTCCGGTGTAAAGTTCCTTGAAATCTGTGAAACTGACATAATTTACTCTGTCAATTGGTATTTTCGCTATTTACAGTGCTGTGGATCGAGTGTGGAATGGTCGCCACAGGTTGGTATTTGGACAGCTGGTAGTGCTAATTTAAGAGGCTGTAGAAACTTCAGCGGGTAAAACCCTGATGAGGAAGGAGGCCACTGATGGCAGGTCCTTCAGCATACATTGCCTCTGGCTACATCCTCTCCTGCTGTTTCCTGGTCACCCATTTCTGGCACCATGATGTTTTGCTAAAGTATGGCAGACCAAATAACCATAAACTTTGAAACTTTGAGTCAAAAGAGAACTTTTCTCCCCTAGTTGTTCCAGGTATTTCACTTAAGCAACATTAAAAGCAATAGGTATGTTTTGCTACCTAAAAAGGGACTTTTTGTAAAGACTATTGGTTACTTTTTGACTTTTTCTTTGGTCAAAAGGTTATATGGAACACTTTCCTTGTGGTTTATGTGGCATCTGACTAAATTCTAGACAATGAAATGTGTGTGACAGTTCTGGGTTAGACTTTAGGTGCAATACCTTAGAGCTGCCTCCAGCTTTCTATCCTAATGTCTAGAGTTGAGGTGTAATGGCTAGTCATTACTGCAAGGAGCTTCTGGGATGAGAACTGAGTGAGGAGGCACTGATCTGTGAGTATAGGAATATGTTGTTTGGAATAATTTTATCACCATGTTCCTCCTGGTCCATGACCCATCTAGCCTCAGGTTTTTGGTTGCTTTAGCACCGTCAGGTATGGGTTCCACCTCATGGGGTCAGCCTTAAATCCAATCAGAAAGCTGCACATACAACTGCCCCCGTGTATCTTTTAAGCAGGTCACTGTTGTAGGTTGCAGGTTTTGTAGCTGAGACATACTGAGAAATTACTTTTCTCCTCTGATGTGCATAGTACCTTCCAATACCATGACCACTAGTCAACAGGGCGAAGCTTCTAATTAGGTAACAGCTCAACTTCTCCATGTTCTATGACATAAGTGCTGTCTTCTGCACATTATTTAGTTGTGAGTCTCTGTGTCAGTGCCCATCCAGGGCAAGAAGAAGCACATGAGCAAGGCACTGCTCTAGGAGTATAGGAGCCTTACTGTGTTTGGGAGTGTCCGTGGCGCTCTTTGTTCCAGAACTCAACAAGATGGAATCCATTCCTGGCACTGGAGGTTTTATTCAGGGGCATAAGATATCTAGTTGGGGTATTGTATTTTCTATTTGTCTGTGATTCCATTTAGATTCTTTTCATCTATGGTAGTTTTTATTTTATTTTTTAATTTTTTTCTTCACAATTTATCCATTATATATCGCGACTAAAGACCCTTCCCTCAACTCAGTCCCACCTTCCTTCCCTCTTCCCCTCTTCCCCTCATCCCCTTCCCCTAGTCCACTGAAAGGGGGAGTTCTTCACCATTGCCATCCATACATAGCTTGTTAGGTCTCATCAGGACTGCCTGGATCATCTTCCTCTGTGGCCTGGCAAGGCTGCATCATAAGGGGCAAGTGATCAGAGAGCAGTTCATGATAGAGGCAGCCCCTGATCCCCTCACTCAGATATCCACATGGAGACTGAACTGCCAATCAGCCACATCTGAGCATGGGGTCTAGGTCCTCTCCATTGGTGCATCAGTCTCTACAGAAGCCCCTGGGCTCAGATCTTTTAGTTTTGTTGGTCTCCTTGTGTGGATCCTGTCCCCTCTATGTCCCTTTATTCCCACCCCTTTCTTCCTCCATAAACTCCCTGCACTCTGCCCAAAGTTTGGCCCTGAGTCTCAGCATCTGCTTTGATCCTCTGTTGGGTGAATCCTTTCAGAGGACCTTCTACATTAGACTCCCATCATGTTTCCTCTCTTCCACCGCTTCTGGTGTCTATCCTGTTTGCTATCCTGAATGAGATTTAAGCATCCTCCCTAGAGTACTCCTTAGTGTTTTGCTTCTTTATGTCTATAGATGGTTATCCTATATTATGTGGCTAATATCCACTTATAAGTGAGTGTATACCATGCCTGTCTTTTTGTTTCTAAGTTACCTCACTCAGGATGATCTCTTCTAGTTCCATCCATTTGCCTGCAAATTTCATGATTTCCTTGTTCTTAATTGCTGAATTGTATTCTATTGTATAGATATACCACAATATCTGTATCTATTCCTCTGCTCAGGGACATCTAGGTTGTTTCCAGATTCTGGCTATTACAAATAAAGCTGCTATGAACATAGTTGAGCACATTTGTCTTATTGAATAGTTGGGTATTTTTTTGGTATATGCCCAAGAGTGGTATAGCTGGATCTTGAGGTAGTGCTATTCGCAATTTTCTGAGAAAGTGCCAGAATGATTTCCAAAGTGGTTGTACAAGTTTGCATTTCCACCAGCAATGGAGGAGGGTTCCTCTTTCTCCACATCCTCTCCAGCATGTGTTGTCACTTGAGTTTTTGATCTTAGCCATTCTGATAGGTGTAAGATGGATCTCAGAGTCGTTTTGAGTTGCATTTTCCTGATGACTAAGGATGTTGAGCATTTCTTTAAGTGTTTCTCTGCTATTTGATATTACTCGGTTGAGAATTCTGTGCTTAGCTCTGTACCCCATTTTTTTTTATTGGATTATTTGGTTTGTTGGTGTCTAATTCCTTGAGTTCTTTACTCTGTAGGTTTGGTGAAGATCTTTTCCCAGTCTGTAAGATGTTGTTTTGTTTTGATGACAATGTCATTTGCTTTACAGAAGCTTTTAAGTATCACAAGGTCCCATTTATTAGTTGTAAATTTTAGAGCCTGAGCTGTTGGTGTTCTGTTCAGGAAGTTGCCTCCTGTGCCAATGAGTTTGAAGCACTACCCCACTTTTTCTTCCAAAAGATTTACTGTATCTAGTTTTATGTTGAGATTTTTGATCCATGTAGACTTCAATTTTATGCAGTGTAATAGTTATGAGTCTATTTCCATTTTTCTACATGTGGACTTCTACTTAGACCAGCACCATTTGTTGAAGATGCGATCTTTTTTCCATTGTATGGTTTTGGCATCTTTGTAAAAAATCAGGTGTGCATAGGTGTGTGGGATTATTTCTAGGTCTTCTATTCGATTCCATTGATCCAGCATTCTGTTTCTATGCTAGTATCAAAAAGTTTTTGTTACTGTTGCTCTGTAGTACAACTTGATATCAGGGCTAGAGATACCTCCAGGTGATCTTTTATTGTAGCAGATTGTTTTAGCTATTCTTGGTTTCTTGTCATTCCATATGAAGTTGAGAATTTTTCTTTCAAGGTCTGTAAAGAATTGTGTTGGTAATGTGATGGGAACTGCATTGAGTCTGTAGACTGCTTTTTGTAGAATGACCATTTTTATTATGTTAATCCTGCCAAGCTATGAGCATGGGAGATCATTCCATCTTCTGATATCTTCTTCTATTTCTTTCTTCAGAGACTTGAAGTTTTTTTCATACAAGTCTTTGACTTGCTTTGGTTAGAGTTACACCAAGGTACTTTATGTCTTTTGCAGCTATTGTGAATGGTGTTGTTTCCCTAATTTCTTTCTCAGACCATTTGTCTTTTTTATACAGGAGGGCTTCTGATTTTTTGAGTTAATTTTCTATCCAGCCACTTTGCTGAAGGTATTTATCAGCTGTAAGAGTTCCCTGGTAGAATTTTTTGGGGTCACTCATGTATACTACCATATCATCTGCAAATAGTGATACTTTGACTTCTTCCTTTCTGATTTGAATCCCCTTGATCTCCTTTAATTGTCTTATTGCTCTAGCAAGGACTTTAAGATCTATGTTGAAGAGATATGGAGAGTGTGGTCAGCCTTGCCTTGTCCATGATTTCAGTGGGATTGATTTGAGTTTTTCTCTGTTTAGTTTGATGTTGGCTATAGGATTGCTATATATTGTCTTTACTATGTTTAGTTATGTGCCTTGAATCCATGATCTATCCAGGAGTGCTGGGTTTTATAAAATGTTTTCTCAGCATCTAAGGAGATTATCATGCGGTTTTTCTCCTTCAGTTTTTTTTAAATATGGTGGATTACATTGATGGATTTCCATACATTGAACCACCCTTCCATATGTGGGATGAAGCCTATTTAGTCATGGTGGATAATATCTTTTATGTGTTCTTGGATTTGGTTTATGAGTATTTTAGTGTCAATGTTCATAAGCGAGATTGGTCTGAAGTTCTCTTTCTTTGTTGGGTCTTTGTGTGTTTTAGGTATCAAGGTGACTGTGGCCTCACAGAATGAGGTTGGTAATGTTCTTTCTGTTTCTATTTTGTGGAATATTTTGAACAGTATTGGTGTTAGCTCTTCTTTGAAGGTCTGGTAGAATTCTGTACTGAAACTACCTAGCCCTGTGTAGTTTTCATATGTACTTTCAAATGGCTTTTAGTATTAGTTGTCCTGTTACTACTCTTACACCCCCCTATTTATCCCTATTCTAGTTTCCCTTTGTTTCATAACGATATATTCTCTTTTCTCCAATGATCATGTGTTTTTTCTTTCAGTCTGTTAATATGGTGGATTATACTTTTAATTTACATGTGTATGTTGAATCATCAACGTTCCTCTGAGATAAGTCAACTTTTCCATGGTAGATAACCCTTTTGATGTGTTGTTGGGTTCATCTGCAAGTATTTTGTTGTTGTTGTTGTATTCCTTTTTATTTCATTAGTTGGTATTCTTGATTTAATTTAATATTATTTATACATTTATTTAGTACAACTTATTCACTTTGTATCCCCACTGTAGCCCCCTCCCTCCACTCTTCCCAGGCCCACCTACCCTCCTTCTTCTCCCCCTATGCTTTTTCCCTAGTCCCCTGATAGGGGAGGACCTCCTCCTCTTCTTTCTGACCCTAGCTTATCAGGTCTCATCTAGGCTGGCTGCATGATCTTCCTCTGTGGCCTGGCAAGGCTGCACCCCCAAGGGGGAGGTGATCAAAGAGCCAGCTACTAAGTTCATGTCAGAGACAGCCCCTTACTAGGGAACCCACTTGGAAACTGAGCAGCCAATGGGTTTCCTTTAAACAGGGGGCTAATATCCAGAATATATAAAGAACTGAAGAGGTTAAACACCAACAAACCAAGTAATCCAATTAAAAAATGGGGTACAGAGCTAAACAGAGAATTCTCAAAAGAGGAATACTGAATGGCAAAGCATCACTTAAAGAAATGCTAAACACCCTTAGTCATTCGGGGAAATGCAAATCAAAATGACCCTGAGATTTCACCTCACACTTATCAGAAAGGCTAAGATAAAAAAAACTCAAGGGATGATGCATGGTGGAGAGGATGTGGAGAAAGGGGAACCCTTCTCTATTGCTGGTAGGAATGTAACCTTGTACAATCACTTTGGAAATCAATTTGGAGCTTCCTCAGAAAATTAGGAATAGTGATACCTCACGATCCAGCTATACCACTCAGGTATATACCCAAAAGATGCCCCACCATTCAATAAGGACATTTGCTCAGCTATGTTTGCAGCAGCTCTATTCATAATAGCCAGAATCCAGAAACAACCTAGAGGAATGGATACAAAAAGTGTGGTACATTTACACAATGGAATACTACTCAACAATTAAAAACAAGGAAATCATGAAATTTGCAGGCAAACGGTGGGAACTAGAAAAGATCATCTGAGTGAGGTAACCTAGAAGCAGAAAGACACATATGATATATACTCACTTATAAGTGGATATTAGTCATATAATATAGGATAAAAATACTAAAATCGATAGTCCTAAAGAAGCTAAACAACAAGAAGGACCCGAGAGAACACACTTAATCCTCATTCAGAAGGGCAAACAGGATAGACATCAGAAGTAGAAGACAAGGAACAGGACAGGGACCTTCTACAGAGGACCTCTGAAAGACTCTACCCACTAGGGTATCGATGGAGATACTGCCACTCAGAGCCAAATTTTGGGCAGAGTGCCGGAATCCTTATAGAAGAAGGGGGAGATAAAAAGACCTGGAGGGGACAGGAACTCCATAAGGAGACCAACAGAGCCAAAAAACCTGGGCCCAGGTGGGCCTGCAGAGATTGATACTCCAATGAAGGACCATGCATGTAGAGGACCTAGACCCCCTGTTCAAAGGAGGCATATTTGCAAGTATTTTATTGGGAATTTTGTACCCATGTTCATAAGGTATATTTATTTATAGTTTTCTCCCTTCCTTCTTTCCTTCCATTGGTTTGGTCTTTGTGTGGGTTTGGTATCAGGGTAATAGAGGCCTTGTAAAGGAATTAGGAAATGTTGCTTTAGTTTCTCTTTTGGGAAATGATCTGAGGATTGCATTCATTTTCCTTTTGAGGTCTGGCAGAATTCTGCAATGACTCCATTTGGCCCTGGGCTATTTATTTATTATTTATCTTTGGCTGAGTGAGGGAATTTGGTGTACCTTGAATTTCAGATTGGAGAAATTTTCTTCAATTATTTTGTTAAAAAATATTTTCTGTGTCTTTTACCTGGGTTTCTTTTTTTCCTCCTTCCTCTGTTACTGCTAGATTTAGTTTTTTTATAGTGCCCCACATTTTTGTATATTTTGTGTATATTTCTGGATCTTTTTGAAAGCATTTTGTCTAAGCTATCCATTTCTTCTTCATTGCCTTCAATACTTGAGATTCTCACATTTGTATCTTGTAATCTGTTTACATCCTAAATCTCTCATTTCCAGTTTGATTTCAGATTGGTTTACTTTGGTGGTTCTATTTATTTGTTAAATTCTACTTTCACATCTTGAATTGTTTTCATTATTTCATTCAACTGTTCCCTACCCCTCTTCCCCCAGACTTTTTAAGGGATTTATTCATGTCCTCCTTAAGGTCCTCAACATACTTATAATTGCTATTCTAGAGTGCTTGTGTTGTGCTTCAGCTATTTTGCATTTTTTTCCTGGGCCAACTGCAACAGGGTTACATCCTTCTGAAAGACTCATATTATCCTGGTTGTGGTTTTGTGCTGGGATCTAGGTATCTGGGATTGTGACGTTTAAGCTATTTTTTGGTATTGATATCTAGTTTTGTCTTTGCTGGATGTGTGTTCTCTTCATTGGTTGTTGTTGCCCTCTATGGATCCTAGCGAAGCATGATTAGCTAGTGGGTCTTTGGTCAGGTCAGTAAGTAGCAGACATACATGGAAGCGGCTTTGGAAGAAAGGCCGAGAGAGGCCCCTAGAAAGAGCTATGGAGACTAGAGTCTGCATCAAGAGGTTGTAGTACCCAGGGATGCAGGAGGGTGAGAGGAGAGGCTCCTGCCAGCAAGCTGCTACAGGACAAAGAGTAAGTCTGGAAAGAGTGCACTAGATGACAGGAAGGATACTGAAAATCACCTGAATCCCATCCTAGTGTGGCCACTAAGGTCCCTGGTAGAATGTGTGTCCGAGGATTGGTTCTTGACACAAAGGAATAGTGATGGGTTAAAAGACAAAGCTAAGAGGGCCTTTGACAAAGTGCTAAGCTGGGTCTGCATCAGAGTCCCTAGGGAAAGGAGGTAGGGTGGGAGGAGGGGCTCCTGTAGGCAAGCTGCTATAGGACTAAAAATATATCTGGAGAGATCTTTTTAAACTTTATTTTTCAAGATATTTATTTATTTATTTATTTATACTCTTAATGGCTTCCTTTTGACTGGATTCAGACTAAGTAGAAGCACTCAGCGAGGACAGCCTATGTCTCTTGGTAATCTATTCCAGGTGTCCTTGGCTTACTTCGTCATCTTGATCAAGAGTTTAGCTTATTCTGCAGCTGCCTCTGTGTTTTTCTTAGTGTTTTGTTTATTCAGAGCAATATGCTGGTGTTCCAGTTGCATGACAGTGAAGTAACAGGTGTTTTGATCCTGAGCTTCTTACCTTCTTTGTATAAAGGCTATCTTACAACATATTGGTAGGTACCATCTTCATTAGAGAGTGAAAAGCTTTTGGATTGTTTTAGCTTCTTTGAGCCCTATGAAGCACAGTAGTATTCTATCCGATTGCATGTTATTCTATCTATCTATCTATCTATCTATCTATCTATCTATCTATCTATCTATCTATCTATCTATCTATCTATTTTACATGTTTGCACAAGGATATCCTTGTTGTGTAATAGCTTTCCCTCCATTTTTTACAATAACGAAGTTGAAGATGCTCAGATTGGCATCCACAATACATCCATGAACAGACTTATGCTTCCTGTCTCAAGTTCTTGGTCTATAACAAGAACACACTCTGATGAAAGGCATGATACCTTGATTCATGAGAAGACCTTGTTTGTCATTCTCACCATGGATTCAGACAACCCAGTCCTTCCACTCTTCACCCAGAACATCAACAGCAATTTCTATGACGATGTGCTTCTCATAGAAAGTAACAATTTGTTCTCATTGTTCATTTTAATGAGTTTCTGACAGCCAGTAGCTGGGAGGAAGAAGATAACTCAGTTTCATCTTGACATAGCTGACTAGGAGGTGTCACACAAAAAAGCTTGAGTGGTCTTAATGGAGGACAAAAAGTGAAAAATCACCTATCTGAGCCCCAGACTATTGAGTTTTCAGCTTTTATCTTTGTACATGTCTCAGGTGTATCTTGTAGGGACTGGCTTTTTCTCCTGTCTGTTTTACTACCTTTTCTTTCCTAGTTAACCAATAAAAACCCAGGCTGTATCTTAGTTTCTGAATTTGTTTCTGTGCTCCAATAATATTGCATATTTGTCTAGCACCTTTGATACTTAAATCCTTGTAGAAACACATAAGAAAAAAAAAATAAAAAGAGCTGGGCATGGTGGTGCATTCCTGCAATCTCAGCACCTGGGGAGGCAGAGGCAGAGGCAGAGGCAGGCAGATTTCTATGAGTTTGGGGCCAGCCTGGTGTACAAAGTGAGTCCAGGGCAGCCAAGGCTACAGAGAGAAACTCTGTCTTGAAAAACTAAAAACAAAAGAAAAACAAACAAACAAAAGGAATCCAAAGTAGTTAGGTAGTAGATTTTTCTTTTCTTATTTTAATAACTAACTCATTTATAATACTCAACATAATGTTTTTAACATGAGCTTTAACAAAAGCTTTCCTACCAATCTAGTCTATACTTTATCTCCTACTACCCTGACTAGGGCCATGAAGAGAGAAATGGACAGATTAGGGACTATGAGAATGACACATATAAAAAGATCTGTCCCACACTAGAGTTTATTTTCACTTTAGCCCTGACATTAGTTTGAGATGAGGAAGGAAGAAATCAGAAACTAGTAAATGCTTAAATTAAATGTCTTGTATAAAAGATCTTGTCTTAGGTCCACTAGGAAATGCTACTAGTCACATAAAAAGATCTCAGAAAAACTAAGCTATTGTGATGATAGTAATTGACATGTAAAATACTAATTCTAGAAATATCCCTGCTGCTCCACAGACATTCATGAAGTCCAACAATATGTGGTATTCATTTTTCCTTCTGTAACTGTCACAGTCTTGACTGTGGAAAGGATTATGTGGAATCATGTTCAGAAATCTAGTTATATGAAATGAGCCAGACACTTGCTAGCTTTTAAGAATGAAGGCAAGGAGGACTGTACTGGGGTTGGTGAGGAGAGATGCTGTAGAAGAATTTTGATTCAGAACATGGCTGCTCTGGTAAGAGATCACATCCAAAGATCTTCTAGGTCTGTGTGATCTGGCTGGAATACAAACATACCGTTAATCTAGGAGACAGAGGCAAGCAGGTCTGAGTTCAATGTCAGCCTGGTAAAAGGTAAAGCAGAGTTTAGGTCCAGGTGTGGTGGTACAGGCCTTTAATCCCAAACAATGAAGGTAAAGTTAGTTTGTAGAAGGAAGCACCCATGTTTGAACGTGACTGAGTGGCAGAAACAGTGCTGACTCAGAGAAAGATCTGACAGAATAGGACATGCCCAACTGTCAAGAGAAGAGAGGAAAGGGAGACTGCTGAAGGGAGCCGCGCAGAGAATGAGAGGGCGAGGCAGGCTTACTGGGAGGGTTTTACAGAGAGAGGTTCAGTGAGAGAACAAGCTAGACACAGGTGAAGACAGAATGAGCCAGAGAATAAGGAGGCAGAAGATTAGGAAAGATTGCTGGACTTAGTTTGAAGCCAAGCAGAGCAATTCAGAGGCCGAGATTGAATAAGTCAGCTGGAGAGGAGCTTGAGCCAGAGCGGCTGAGTTGAGCCAGCTCAGAGCTCAGTAAGACCAAGAAAGGGTGAGCTTATTCAGAGTAAGTCTCAGAGGCTGAAAACATTCTAGGCCTAGGTTAGATTGTATGGAGACTAGAAGCTTCCAGGACTAAGCCTAGAGAAAACAAAAATCTCCCTTTCTTATCTTACATGTTTGCACAAAGTATCAGAAAATATTAGTGGAGGGTTAAAAAAGAAATTCTGTTTCTGAAAGAATTTTTTTGTGAATAGAGAAAAAGTTAGGATCCCGAAAAGTGATTCAATCCCTTCTTGGGTCAAATGTTGAATATATTTATAATGATGACCAAAGCTGCCTGATAGCTTCCTGACTGCAATCACCTGTTTGGGAGGACACCTTGTCCTTTAATTTTCATTGCTACTGAAGTATAATTCTTAAACAGGGTTGCTGGCCTGTGAGGTCTACAAAAAAACAGGAGCACATGTATGTGAATACTTAATACTTATTGTTGTGTCTCCTCTCCAACAAGGGCTGTATAGCTAAGGAACTATTATGTCCATGAATGGGTTGGAGAAAAATACATTTTCCTCAGGTAATAGTACCATACGTTATATATTCTATAAGTATGTTCTAACTGAATTGCTAGATTCACTAAGTAGGCAAAATAATGTATATGCAATTTTTATGTTAACTAGTTACGAGAATTGATACTTTAGCTGGTATTTTAATTTGGTTAGGTTGAAACAATTTTTATTTTTGGCCCCCCCCCCCAATGTTTTAATTGTTGCCACTTAATAGATCAAAAGAAAAATCATCAGATTTGTTCTAACTCAGCTTCTGAAACTTCAGTAATCTATAAGCTCTTTTCATTTAACCCATTTTCTTTCTCTAGCTCTTAGATTTATTATCTATATACCAGGCCCAATGTTCCTAATTGCACATGGGTTCTTTTCTAATTGTGGAATTTTAAATTTAAGACTTCTAGGACTTGTTTTTACAAGCCAAGCACTATATTCCATTAGGACTGGGAAATGAAACTTAGATAACTCTGGGACTAGATGGAAGATACCACATTAGACTTCCATGTGCATTTAATTCTAATGAACTCTATTTCCTCCCAGCACTGCTGACATTTTGACTTTGTTATTTTCCCCTTATATCAACTAGCCAGCTGCCTGACACCCACTGTATGTTTGCTGTAGTTGCTTTTGAATGTCTTCCAAAGGCCCTTATGTTGACAGTTTGACCCTCAGTGATGGCGTTGAGAGGTGGTGGTGAAACCTCTGAAAGATGGGGCCTTGAGTTAAGGAAGGCCCTTAGGCCATTGAAGACATGCCCCTGGATGCCATCTTTTGCTTCCTGGCTATGCTAAATATGAAGTAAAATAAAATAAAATAAACAGGTCACCCCATGTTCTTGTTACAGCGTAAGTACTTTTCCACAGGCCTAAAATAATTAATTGATTAAATTACTGACTACTAGTGACTAACTCAATATTAGCTCTTCTCTTTCATAGAGTCTGGAAGGTAGAGCTGAAGGTTCCAAGCTTCCAATCAAGGCTTGGTGTTTCTGGAGGTCAGCTCCTATCTTGAAGCTTTCTAGGAACCAGCCACAGCCCACCTCAAAATGAAGACAGTCCTATTATTCTTATTAGTTGGGAAATTCCAAGGACGTAAACAGCTCTGTGCCAGAAACTAGAGACAAAAAACCAAATTCTTTCTATAATAACTCAGAATGATAAACATAATTTAAACTATTAACAAAATGATCAACAATTATTAGAACAGATGGATTGACTCTTGCTCTTCACTGTGAACTTGACAGGATAAGGAGGGGCATAGGAGAAGAAGAGGGAGGAAGGGTGGGATTGGGAAGAATGGAGGAGGAAACTGCAGCTGGGATACAAAGTGAATAAACTGTAACTAATAAAAATAAAATAAAGTTAAAAATTAAAAAAATAAATGAAATAAGATTTCAAAAAATTATATATATACATATATATATGTATATAAGAGTTACCTAGAATGTGTGTTACAGTGTTTCCGGAGAGAAGGAAATCATCAGGCTCTGACCCAACGAATATTAACACCTTGATGTGTTCATGATATGATGGTGTTTCTGGGAGATGATGAAAGAGTAGGAAGTGGCGCCTTAGAGGAAGCAGGCCATAGGGGCTATCCTGGAATGGGGTTGAGGCTATATCTTTCTCTGGCATGTTTGAATTCCCTGCTTCCTGTCCATCATGTGACAAAGCAGATCCTTCTCCACATGCTCCCGCTACAGTGATGCTTTGCCTAAGCACATGAGACCTGAAGTATTTGTGCATTAAAATCAGCTTAAGCTCTTATTGTGTGGGAGAGAGAGAGGGAGAAAGGGAGAGGGGAGGGGGGAGGGAAGGGAGAGAGGAGAGAGAGACACACACAGACAAAGAGAGATACATGGACAGACAGAGTCCTAAAATCTAATCCAAAGTTTCTTAAAATTATTGGGATTGGAGTATTTGATTTTAAATGTGAAGTGTTCAGGTTTTTGTGCATTTGATAAAATATAAAAAGAATCCCAGAATATTACTATAAAGAAGTAAATGGTTATTTATATATATTGACTTCTTGGAGGGCTTTAGATATGGCAAATCTTCATGCATATATATTCCAATTTATGAATTAGGTTAAAGTAGTGTTAATCATGATACATGAATGTGAAGCTATGATAAAACAATAAAAAATAATTCAGGGTTGTAAATAAGAGCTGAAATAAACAACCTTGGTGCTATTAAGTACCTTTCTTCCTTTGGTTTGGTTCTTAACTACATAAAACAGAAGCATCTGTGAGTGTATTGGCTTTATCATGTAACTTTACAGAGAAAGGAAGCACAACAGTAGCACTGAAATGAAGAGAACTCCATCTTCTCAAATCGTTTTAAAATTACATTATCAGTAGATTAAGGACGATTTTATTATAATTTGGAAAACATGCTATCATTCTGTTTCTAAATGATAAACAAGGTATCAGTTCTCTATGAAATATGTAATTAGTTTGTTATAGCGATGTTCTAAAACATCTCAGACAATGTTCTCTTTCTTGTACATCATCAGCTTAATATTGATGCATTTTGAGTATCTTGGTACTGTACTGACAGGAAACATAAGTATGTATTGAGACAGGGTCTCACTGCATAGTCCAGGCTGGCTTTGAGTTTGTACTCCTGCCTTGGCCTCTTGAGTGCTAGAACTGTAGGTGAGCATTTCTATACCTGGCTTGAAGAAAGTCTTAAAATGGCCAGATTAAACTTTTAAAATACTATTTTCATGATGTAAGATTCCCTTAACACCATGAGTCAAAATATGGTACATACATATATGCAGGCATACATTTAATATTAAGGAGCTACGGTTTGTTTATAAAATGTTAAAGATGTCATCTAATTTTGTAAGTTTGGGAGATGATGAACAAAGCTGAAGACACTTTATGATTTCTCATGAAGAGGAAGAGAGAGAGGAAATATGACAGTGAATGTGAGCATTCTCTAATTTCTGGCTGAGGAAATGGAAAGGACCATTGCCTTTACCAACCTCACAATTAGAAACAGCAGTTCTAGGTGAAAGAGATGATGCTAACTGGGCTTTCAAGATGGGCCAGTAGGTAAACGCACTGAACCTGAGGACTTGAGTTTTATTCTCTGAACCACAGGGTAAGTGGAGTGAACTGATTGCTGCAAGTTGTCCACTGACCACCACATGCTCACTGTGGTATGCATGTATGTGCACATATGTGCACACACATATACACACAATAAATACATATTTAAAGAGGTAAGATTAACTATAATTGTATTTATTATTTGTTGAATTCCTTACCTCAAATTCTATTATAGTTTTTGAGATTTTTGATATGCCTACTTATGAAGATCATCCAACTAAATCCAGTTTTAAAACAGAGTACTTGGAATCACATCCATGCTTGCATTCATTTATTCATACATTCAATGGATATTTACTGGAAGTTGTGGTGTGGTAAACATTGGGGATTAAAAGAAATAAGAGCCTATAAAAATCTCTTTGAACTCAAAGACCTCTTCAATCTCTCAAAAGAAAAAGCCATGTAACCAGCAATTATTTATAACAGAGAATGATAGGCATAAGGTCTGAATTTCTATTTGCAGTGTGTTAAGACCCATATATACTTCTTATAAAAGAAGGTGAAAAACAGTATCAACTTTTCCTTTTCCACATGTTACTTCTTAAATACTAATTTACTTGGCTTTTATACAAGTCACTGAAGCAACACACTTCTAAAATTAAAGGGAATGCTACTAAGTGTTTCTAGATTTGATACTGTTTTGCTCAAATCTAAACATATGGCCATTCTAGCAGTAAGAAGTATAAATTGCTCTTTCTAATTTCCCCCTTTCCTTCTCTCCCCAAAAAATGCTCTTTGAAGACTGGTCACTGGAAACACAGGCATACAGATTTTGCCTATGATCTGGAGAGGGCCCATGAAATCCCACACAGGCTGGTCTGGTCTTCTCAACAGTATCACAGCTATGTCTTTATTTTCCTAACTTATTTTGATATACATGGAAGGAGAAACTCTTGTGAGTTTCTCTTGTACTTTGGTTAAAGCCTTTATATTTTTTCTAACTTATACCGTCAGACCATACAACAGGGACACAAGAATCAAGAAAGTTGAAATGAAACTCCAACAGCAGTGTATGTAGCATGCCTGCAAGGGTCTGCTTGTGTATTTATAGGCTCAGACCAAGGTAGCAAGAAGTCAGATGGCACCCTGTTACCTCTATGGCTTTCAAATTAGCATACATATTTTTAAAGTATCTGGAGGAAAAAAAAATCAGGATTTTAGAAAGAAATTAATAGTAAGAATGTGTTTATATTATACTCAACAGGGGAAAAATTTAGGAAGCAGATGGCTTTTAGGATACAAGGAAGAAAATACAGCTCTTCTTTGATATCCAGGTTAGAAACTAGGAGGAGAAAGGTTTGCTAGACTTTCCTGGAAATTGCTGTAAACATGATGTATGTATATATGTGGGCTGGGTAGAGGGGTGGGGGAAGAGGGGGAGGGAGGAAGGAGTGAGCACAAGCATAAGAGACACTGACATAGCAATTCCACCCTTAGGAGGTTATGAAATTATCTTTTGCATAAGAAATGAAATACTAAAAAAAAAAAAAAGAAACGAAATGAAATGAAATACTACTACTCATCCAAAATCCACAGTCAGGCTGTAATATGAGACACTTAAAAATAATGGCTACTAGGCCTGACTCCATATGACAGCAGTAGTCATGGTCAGTGTGCTGGCTATTCTCTGTCAACTTGACACAAACGAGAGTTACCTCAAAAGAGGGAACCTCAGCTGAGGAACTAGTTCCATCATACTGGCTTGGAGGCATGTCTATGGGGCACTTTCTTCATTGTTGATTGATGTAGTAGGGTTTTGCCCACCATGGACTGTGCCCCCTTAGACAGTATGAGGTCCAGGACTGTGTAAGAGAGCAGGCTAAGCCAGTCATGAAAAGCAAGCCAGAAGCCAACCTTCCTCTTTGATCTCTCCTTCAGTTCTTGCCTCCAGATTTTTTTATCTTAGTTTGCCTGGTAGAGGACTATAACCCATAAGCCAAAACAAACAAACAGGCAAAACAAAAATCCCTTTCCTCTCCTATATTTCTTTTGTTCATTATTCCATCACAGTAACAGAGAAAGAAGCAAATGGGAAGAGTTTGGAACTAAACACCATAATTGCTATAGGAACTAGTTCCTTAAGCCTTTAATTCCCCATGTTCATGAATCTAATCTCCCAGACCAAGTTTCTCCCAAATGACAAAATGTTCTTATGAAAGCTGTCTTTACAAAGCTGGAAGAAGTTATCTACTATGATGAAGGTACTTGTCTTAGCTTGGGTTTCTACTATGCTACGAAACACCATGACAAAATTGCAAGTTGGGGAGGAAAGGGTTTATTTGGCTTACACTTCCATCAAAGGAAGTCAAGACAGGAACTTAAGCAGGGCTGGAACCTGATGGCAAGAGCTGATGCAGAGGCCGTGGAGAGGTGCTGGTTTGCTCTCCAGAGCTTTCTAATAGATCCCCAAACTATCAGCCAAGTGATGGCCTCACCCACAAGGGCCTGGGTCCTCGCCTACTGAGCATTAATTACGAAAATACCGTATAGTCTTGTGTACAGTCTCGTCTTATAGAGGTGTTTTTCTCAATTGAGACCCCCTTCTCTCAGATGACTTTAACTTGTGTCAAGCTTTACATAAAACTAGCCATCATAGTATTTTTTGAGATAGGATCCTAAGAGGTTAAGATAGATTAAGAAAAAGTTAGGAAAGAGAAGCAGTTTGAGTTTACATAGCTCTACTATCAGAAAAGTGGTAATCCCGAATCCTGTTTAGTTTTTGGCCTTATTCATCACAATGACGACATTTTCTGCTGTGCAGCACCCCTCTGCCTAGATTGTCCCTAACTGGTCTGAGGGACACTGTGATAGAAGGAGGGGTATTTTAGCAGAGGAGAGAAACATAATGTTAGTTATATCTGATTTCAGGACTGTGTTTTTGCTTTTTCATAACCAAGTCAAGGTGTAACACTCATTTGTGAGATTGCATCTTCTTTAGTTTTTTCAGGATAATATTATTTCCATTTGATAAGGAGTATTAGCTCAATAAACAAAGGTTCATTTTAGTGCAAGTTTTCAGAAAATATGTGAACGTAACAAATGTTTGGGAAGGAAAAGTACTTTTTTCTTTGTGTGATAATTTAAAAACACACTCAGTGATTTTAGAATAGATTCATATAAAGGAATTAATTATAAAAGATAATGTCATCTAAAAATTTCCTAGAAGCAACTGTGGCTAGGACAATAAGTTAACACAAGTATTATTGGGGATGTAGAGAACCTGAAACCTTTGATCATTAGTATGGGAATGTATAATGGCTCCGATGCTATGAAAAGTAGTCTAGCTATTCTTCAAGAATAAAACCTAGAGTTACAGTTACACTATACAATAAACCAGTTCCATTCCTAGCTGTATAGCTACAAGAACCAAGACAGGTATTCAAACAGCTAAATGTGTGTGCAAATTCATCAACAGCATCATTCATATCCCAGAAGTGAAAACAGGTCACATGCTCAAATGATAAATGAATAAACTCATACTCAGAGTCTTACTCAGCCACAAAAGGGAACACAGGACAATCCTCAGAACCACTGTGCTGAATACCAGCTAGACAGAAGAGGCCACAGTGCACTATTCCACTTCTATGACACACTGAGAACACACCCATTCAGAGAGAAAGCAAGTCACAGGGACTGAGGGAAGGTAGAGACTGGGGAATACACTACTGAATGAGTACAGGATTCTCGGAGGCCACAACAGCATTCTGAAGCTAAACAGAGGTGGTATTGTACAACACTGTGAATTTACTAAATGCCACGGTATTTTTATGTTCAAATGGCTAATTAATAATGACTAATTATGAATTTCACCTAACTGGGGAAAAGAAGTAGTACCTTCCCACTAGGCTTGGGTGCATATACCCCACAACTAAGGACTAGTTATTGGGCTACATTTACCTGGGAGGCAAGGCTGATGTTGCTGAGGTGTGATATGGGGTTCTGAGGAGACAGGGGCTTCTTCAGAAACATACTTCATAAGTTCCTTTCCAAAATATGTTACCTGTAAGAAATTAAGAATGGAATTTAAATATCATAGATTTTGTAAAAAGCAAATACACTTATTTCCTAAAAAACTGATTTTTGTCAACAATCTGTTTAATAACAGCAGAGATCACAGTCATGTTTAACCTGCCACCTTTACTTTTCTGAAACTCTTGCTGGAATATAGTTACGCTCATCTGCTTAACACCTCTGGCTGCTTTGGGGCTAGAGGAGAATTAAGTTCTTGGGGCAGAAATCATGTATCAGTGAAGCCTGAACTATAATTTCCTATCTTCACCTGTACAGAAAAAAAAAAGTTAGCCTTTGTTTACCATTAGCACCACATGTCCAGCACCTACTAATCTACCATCAGCTGCTTTGTAACTTAAAAATAAACATAATAATAAAACTAAACCATGAAAGTGATGGCACATTTCAAGAAATGAGACAGCTAACTGCTCACATTATCAACATTTAAAAACATCTGTTTTAAAATATTTTAAAATGTGCTTCTGAATTTAGATATTGTTATCAGCTCAAAAGCTCAAAGCTTAAAAATATCTGTATGTAAATGGAAGGGGAAGTGGCTGACTTCCAAAGAGCTATCTACTCTCAGCTAGGACACTCTAATAAAACACTCTTAGAAGGTAGGTTCATTTGGACAATGCGTCAAGTTTCAAATTGAACATTCTTTTCTTTAGAGCATATTTTTAAAACCTCTAAACTTAAGAATGATACAGTCTGTAAAGAACTGACCTTACAAGACCTTGAAAGAAAAATTCTCAACTTCATATGGAATAACAAACACCCAGAATCACTAAAATCCTCTACAGTAAAAGCTCTTCTGGAGGTATCTCCATCTCTGATCTCAAGCTGTGCTACAGAGCATCAGTAATAAAAACTGCATGGTATTGGCATAGAAACAGGATGGAATCGAATAGAAGACCCAGAAATAAACCCACACACTTATGGACTCCTGATTTTTGACAAAATGCAAAAACCATACAATGGAAAAGAGACAGCATCTTCAACAAACAGTGCTGGTCTAACTGGATGTCTACATATAGAAAAACAAATAGATCCATATCTATCACCTTGCACAAAACTAAAGTCCAAGTGGATCAAAGACCTCAACATAAAAGCAGACACACTAAACCTGTTAGAAGAAAAAGTGGGGGAAGAGCCTGGAACTCATTGACACAGGAGACAATTTCCTGAGTAGAACACCCACAACACAGGCTCTAAGATCAACAATCAATAAATGGGACCTCATGAAACTGAAAAGCTTCTGTAAAGCAAAGGACACTGCCATCAGAACAAAATGACAGCCTACAGACTAGGAAAGGCTCTTCACCAACCCTATATCTTACAGAGAACAGTTATCCGGAATATATAAAGAACTCAAGAAGTTAAATAGCAAAAAAATCAAGTAATCCAATTAAAAAATGGAGTACAGAGCGAAACAGAGAATTCTCAATAGTGGAATATAAAATGGCACAGAAACACTTAAAGAAATGCTCAACATCCTTAGTCATCAGGGAAATGCAAATCAAAACAGCCCTGAGAATGGCTAAGATCAAAAACTCAAGTGACAACACATGCTGGAGAGGATATGGAGAAAGGGGAACCCTCCTCCATTGCTGGTGGGAATGCAAACTTGTACAACCACATTTGAAATCAATCTGGTGCTTTCTCAGACAATTAGGAATAGTGATTCCTCAAGATCCAGCTATACCACTGCTAGGCATATATCCAAAATATACTCAAGTATACAGCAAGGACATTTGCTTAACCATGTTTGTAGCAGCTTTATTTGTAATAGCCAGAACCTGGAAACAACCCAGATGCCCCTCAACTGAGGAATGGATACAGAAATTGTGGTACATTTACACAGTGGAATACTACTCACCAATTAAAAACAAGGAAATTATGAAATGTGTAGGCAAATGATGGGAACTAGAAAAGATCACCCTGAGTCAGGCAGTCCAGCAACAGAAAGACCCACATGGTTTATACTTACTTATAAGTGGATATTAGACATATAATCTAGGATAAACATACTAAAATCTATACACCTAAGGAAGCTAAGCAAGAAGGAGGACCCTTGATAAGATGATCAGTCCTCACTTAGACAAATGGGATAGACATCGGAAGAGGGTGAAAACAAGGAAGACAAGAGCCTACCCACAGAGGGCCTCTGAAAGACTATCCAGTAGGGTATTAAAGCAGATACTGAGACTCATAGCTAAACTTTGGGCAGAGTGCAGGGAATCTTAGGAAAAAGGGGGGAGATTAAAAAGACTAGGAGGGGATAGGAGCTCCACAAGGAGAGCAACAGAACCAAAATATCTGGGCAAAGGGGTCTTTTCTGAGACTGATACTCCAAACAAGGACCATTCATTGAGATGACTTAGAACCCATGCACAGATGTAGCCCATGGCAGCTCAGTCTCCAAAAGGGCTCCCTAGTAAGGGGAATGGGGGCTGTCTCTGACACAAACTCAGTGGCAGGCTCTTTGGTAACCTCCCCCTGAGGGGCAGGGCAGCCTTACCAGGCCACAGAGGAAGACAATGCAGCCAGTCCTGATGTGACCTGACAGGCTAGGGTCAGATGGAAGGAAAGGCAGACCTTCCCTATCAGTGGACTGGGGAAGGGGCATGGAAGGAGAAGATGGAGGACAGGGCGGATTGGGAGGGATGAGGGAGAGAGCTGCAGCTGGGGATACAAAGTGAATAAATTGTAATAAATTAAAAAAATAATAAGGAATGATATCCACATAAGGCGCCTATAACTTCTGTGCTCCTGTTTCTGTCACAGCATATCCCATTTAAATGATTTACTGTGCCTTTTCCATTAAATCATGGTCTGTGTCATACACATTTTTACACCTTTAGATGTCACATAGTACCTGCTGTTATGGAATGAAAGACTCTGGGGTTCCAGCTCTACAGTAAGGCTCTTACATTCCATGTCTCAGTTTGTAAGTTTTTAAAGAATTACCTGCAGCTTATTAAGTTAGTATTGAAAGAGATAACATCCAAAGCACATTTGACATGTATGTCTAGTATGTTTTCAGTATTCAATAAATTCTTACTAAATTGGAAAGAGTGACCAATAGGAGATCTGAAAGGTGAAGGGATCCTTTGGGCTTGACTCATAGACCAAAGTCTGAAGGAACAAATGGGCCATGCCACGCCTCTCCAGGGTGTCAGTACTTCCTTTCTTGTTATAGAATGGAAAGACCCTAAATATTATGTCAGCTTTCAAAGAACCAGTATTAGAAACAATGGATTTTGTATCTGTTATGTTTTAAAAATGTCCAACATATCTTATGCTCACCAAGGTGAATATGTATTTTGCACACATGCCTTGTATTTCACCACTGAATTTTTACCAGATAGGTTTGGATAATTTTTTAATGATTTATTTATTATGTATACACTATTCTGCCTGCATTTGTGTTTGCATGGCAGAAGAGGGCACCAGATCTCATTATAGATGGCTATGAGCTACCATGTGGTTGCTGGGAACTGAACTCAGGATTACTGAGCCATCTCTCTAGCCCAGTTCTGGGTAATTTTAAGGTGGTAACTAACATAAAGTGGCATACACAAACCACTGATAGTAATTCAAACATATAAATGCCACAGCTTTAATATACTGAACTGGACATAACAATAATAGTTCATACTTATAATCCCAGAGGCAAAGGAGGACCCTGTCAAGTTCAAAGACATCCTGGCTTACATAGTTATTTTCAGTACAGCCTAAGGTGCATAGTGAGATCCTGTCTAAACAAACAAACAAACAAACAAACAAACAGAAGCCAGGAATGGTTGTACACACCTGAAATCCTAGCACTCTGGGAGGCAGAGGCAGGTGCATCTCTGTGAGTTGAAAGTCAGCCTGGTCTACAAAGCAAGTCCAGAAGAGCCAAGGCTACACAGAGAAACTGTGTATTGACCCCCACCCCCAACAAAAAACCCAGCTGAGTTAAAAACATATTTTAAAAATTATGTCATTCATTTTACAAATGTTAGGTAAAGTAGATCTTGTAGTTCCTTAAAAACTTCTGACTGGGTAGAGAGGAGTTAGTAGAGATAGGACATAATGAACACTGACATGTGTGCTTTTGAGATTCACTGGTGATTTAACTTTAATAAAGACTTGTGTAAATTCTATTAGTAAATTAATAAATAGGGTTAAGTTGTTCACCTAACCCTACCAGGTCCTTATAAGACCATAACAAAATATGCTTTACTACAATATGAGTGCTACAAAACAGATTTTATAAATTTTCTTTTTATTTCATGTGTTTGAGTCTTCTGCCTGCATGTACATAAGGCACCACTTTTGTGCTAATGCCTTGGTCAGAGGCTGCCACTGGACCTCCTAGACCTGGAATCATAGGCTGTTGTGAACTGGCATGTGGGTGAATGTTTCTTTTTAGATCCACTGTAGAACAAAAGACATTTCAAGAAAATATTTCTCAGAAAAAAATATTTTAGGAGGTTTAGAATACAGGGCAGAAAGTCTTATCAAAGTACAGTAACTGTTCTCTAGGGAAATGATGATGCAGATGAAGTCTACTTCCAAGACACAAACCTCTTCCCATCTGGGTGTCCATGCTTCCAACACTTCTGCAAGAGGCGAGAGAAAGCCCTCATAGTCCTCCTTCCTTCCCCTGTATAATGTGCTACAGTAAGAGGGGAGTTCACTGGAGGTTTCCAGGAAGGCACTGCGAGATTAACTGAGGGAATCCATCCAGACAATTTTCATCTTTCTATAATCTTGACCCAACCTTCCAAGTCTTGATATTCCTAATTATGGCAAGTGGAGAAATGCATTTATAAAACTAAATCTCTCTCTCTCTCTATGCATGCACATATGCATTTATGTGTGTGTATGCATGCATATATCCATGTATGTTTGCTAGCCACAAGGAGCAGAGAGAAAAGTCAGTGATAAATTCAAAAGAGTAAATTTATATGGATAAAAATTTAGTGAGGCATCTGGGTGGAAAGAAAGTTTGTTTGCAGGAGCAATCAGGCTAGTGCTCTGTCAGTAGATACCTAAAAATGGAAGCCTATTCTTCATTTGCATCTGTTCACTCTTGGGCACTACCCCAGTTTACCATTCTTACAATTTTCATATGACAGCTGCATCATAGAAAGCCATTTTCCCCTCCCACCAGGGGAAATCTATGTTTTTTTCTATCAACATGGTTCTATAAAAGTCGGTCATTTTTGCTGCATTTGACAAGCTACAGGATCTTTTGAGTGCAAAACAATCTGTTTTCACTGAAAAAAAAATGTAGGTCTCTCTTGTGCCATTGTTACAAGTGTAGAAAATGATGTACAGAGCATCAGAAGACTAAGTTCTAGTCATGATTCTGGTATTTACTAGCCATGATGCAATTTGAGTCACTTAATATCCTAAAACTCTACTTTTACATCCATAACCAGGCGTAATAGTTGACATATCTGCTTAATGAAGTTTTTGTACAAAAGTGCACACTACTGTGCAAGTCTAACCTCCATGTCAGGAGGTTAGCTGTCTAGCACTCCATAGTTTCGACAAAAGAAAAATGAATTTGAGAAGTGTAACAATCTAGGTCAAAGATTCTCATTCTAGTCAGCATCCCCAATCTCATGATAACTTTTAGAAAAATATTGCTACCTGGGACTAGTGAGATAGCTCAGTAGTAAAGGCTCTTGCCATGTAAGCCTGGAAACCTGAATTTGATTCCCAGAGCCTTCATAAAGCTTGGGGAGGGGAACCAACTCCACAAGGTTTTCACTAACTGCCATGTGCTATAGCAAGTGTCCCTCCTCTACAAATACTAATTCTCTCTCTCTCTCTCTCTCTCTCTCTCTCTCTCTCTCTCTCTCTCTCTCTCTCTATCTATCCTATCTATCTATCTATCTATCTATCTATCTATCTATCTATCTATCTATCTATCTATCTATCTATCTATCTAAGCATTCAAATACAGTTACCCGGTTCCTGGCAAAATGATCAGATCAGAAGATGTGGAACTGGGCTCCAATATGCATCGGCTGGTTTTGTTTTATTTTTGGGTTTTGTTGTTGTTTTGTGTTCTGAGTCTAGCTATACAGCTCGAATTGCCCTGGGATTTGGGTAGATCAGGCTGACCTGGAATTAACAGAGATCCACTTGCCTTTGCCTCTGAAGTGTACGATTGAAGGTGGGGGTCATCATACCTGGCCACTGGTAGTTTTAAAATGATTTTAATGTACAGCTGTCATAAAAACTGTTGCTCTGATCATAATTTCTTGTCTTTCATCTAAAGATGACTCTGTCCACTGGAATGAGCACGAGAGCAGCAAGAAACACCAGTGACGGCCAATGAGAAAACGTTACCAGGATTTCTTTGGCAAAGCTGTGCAGCAGCCTACCCTCTGGGTGGGAGGTACCAATCAACTGTCTACTGGCTCTGTCACACTGTGGACGCAGAGCAAGTCCTAGTTTTCTGCTATCTATAACAGCCAACAAATCATCCCTGGCTGCATACCACTACGATTCTCAGAACCAGACAGCAGAAATATGCACAATTACGAACAAAGCAAATGTCCTTTGTATCTGGAAGTCTCTGTGACTTTAGAAGTTACGCTAGAGCCCTAAGAGCAGGTTTTTATTGTAAAATATTATAAAGAAGTCCTGTTTCTTAGCCTTGAACATTTATAAAAAATACATTAATGACCTGTAGATAGTGTTGAAGTTCTGCTTTTTTCCCCTTCCTAACAATCTTTAAAAAGTAATCTAAGACTGCTTATTTTTAGTACCCACATTTTCATCTGCTTACTATCATACAGGTGCCAAACTACAACACTGGGTTATGTGGCTAATAACGAACTACCAGAAGCAAGATAACATATAAATTAGTCACTAGTATGTGGAAGAGCCATATATAGTAGTCAGCTATTCAAAGGCAGGAAATGCAGTAGTTCCAAGAAAGACTGGGTAAAGTGAGTCCTCACTGGGTACACTATAACACGAGCACCCTGAAGCCAGTAGACCAAAGCCAAGCAATCTGCCAGACTCATGATAAGAGGAAAGATTCTGTGTCGGTAAAGACTATAATCTCTCATAATTTAAAAAAATGTTCCAATGAAAGGGATCATTAAGATGCTAATTGCTCACATTTAAAATGAACTATGCATCCATGAAAAGGACTTGGCTAAGGATGAACTGAAAGCAGGTACCATGGTGATTCCCAGGGGAGAAAAACAAGTAACCCTTTGGTAAAGAGAAGAGGGATTTGCAGACAGATTATATAACATATGAAATCCAAAATATGTTGGCACAACTGAAGGAACTAAAACATCACACAGAGCTATTCCTACAGAGATCTAGAACAGTCAGTCTCAACCTTCCTAATACTGCGACCCTTTAATACAGTTCCTTATGTTGTGGTGACCCCCCCCCAACCATAAATCATTCCATTGCTACTTTATAACTAATTTTACTACTGTTATGAATTGTAATGTGGGATATCCGATATGTGACCCTCAAAGGTGTTAAGACACACTGGCTGAGAGCCACTGGGAAGGATGCAGAGTTTGGGGCACAGTAGGAGCTAGAAGGGAGGGTATGTAGAGCTAGGCTGGAAAAATGAGAAGCTGGCCCCTGTTAATGTGTGCAGATGTTCACTGAAGTGGCTAGTGGAGTTAGTGTATCTCCTCTTCTTTGAAATGATAATGGTGGCGTCTTGGTTAAGTTTTCTACTGCTGTAATAAAATAAGACCAAAATGCAAGTTAGGGAGGATAGGGTTTATTTCCTTACACTTCCATATCAAAGGAAGTCATGACAGGAACTAAATAGAGCAGGAAGCTGACATAGAGGCTATGGAGGGGTGCTGTTTACCAGCACCACCCACAATGGGTTGGGTCCTCCCCCATCATCATTAATTAAGAATACACTTTTCTGAATGAGAATTAAGCATCTTCCCTAGGGTCCTCCTTGTTGCATATCTTCTTTCTTAATTTATTTTTATTAATTATAGTTTATTTACTTTGTATCCCACCTATAGTTTCCTCCCTCCTCCCCTCCCAAATTCACCCATGCCCCTCCCCCAGTCCACTGATAGGGGAGGTCCTCCTCCCCTCCTTCTGATCCTAGCCTATCAGGTCTCATCAGGACTGGCTGCATTATCTTCCTCTGTGGCCTAGTAAGGCAGCAACCCCCTAAGGGGGAGGTGATCTAAGAGCAAGTCACTGAGTTATGTCAGAGACAGTCTTTGTTTGCATTACCAGGGAACCCACTTGGATACTGAGCTACCATGGCTACATCTGTGCAGTGTTTCTAGATTATCTCCATGCATGGTCTTTGGTTGGAGTATCAGTCTCAGAAAAGAGCCCTGTGCCCAGATATTTTGGTTCTGTTGTTCTCCTTGTGGAGCTCCTGTCCTCTCCAGGTCTACCATTTCCCCCTTCTTTTATAAGATTCCCTGCACTCTGCCAAAAGTTTGGCTGTGAGTCTCAGCATCTGTTTTGATACCCTGCAGGGTAGAGTATATCTCTTTAGGTCTATAGATTTTAGTATGTTCATCCTATATTATGTGGCTAATACCACTTTTCAGTGAGTATATATCATGTATGTCTTTTTGTCTGGGTTACCTCACTCAGGATGATCTTTTCTAGTTCCATCCATCTGCCTGCAAATTTCATGTTTTTAATAGCTGAGTAATATTCCATTGTGTAAATGTATCACAATCTCTGTAACCATTCTTCAGTTGAGAGACATCTAGGTTGTTTCTAGATTCTGGCTATTATGAATAAAGCTGCTATGAACATAGCTGAGCAGAGGAAAACAGGACACCCACCAGAAGTGGTAGAAGAGAGAATAGGACGGAAGCCTTCCACAGATCTCTTTAAGATTCTACCCAACAGGGGATTTAAACAGAGACTCACGGCCAAACTTTGGGCAGAGAGCAGGCAATCTTATGAAAGAAGGGGGAGATAGGAAGGGACAGGATCTCCACAAGGAGGCCAATAGCCAAAAGCTAGGCCCAGGGAGGACTACAAAGACTGGTACATCAACCAAAAGCCATGCATAGAGAGCACACAGACCTCCTGCTCAGATACAGCGCATAGACAGCTCAGTCTCTATGTGGGTCCCTTAGTTAGAGAAGAGACAGTCTCTGACATGAATTCTGTTACCTGCTCCTTGATCACGTCTCCCTGGTGGCATGACCCAACTAGCCCATGAAGGAAGAGGATCCTGGCAGTTCTGATGGGACCTGATAGGCTAGGGTCAGAGAGTAGAGGAGGAGGACTTCCCTTTTCAGTGGACTAGGGGAGAGGGACATGAGAGTGGGGGAGGAAGGGAGAGTGGGACCTGGAGGAGATGAGTAGTAGTCTCCTGTAGTAGTAGTCTCCTGACTACAACTGGGATGCAAAATGAAAAAATTGTAAAAAATAAAAATAAAATTAAAGTAAATTTAAAAAGGTTATCAGCAAACAAAATAAATATAAGACTCTGAACATGCAAAAAAAAAGAGAGAGAGAGAGAGAGAGAGAGAGAGAGAGAGAGAGAGAGAGAGAGACTATGCCCTATATGCTGTGTGCAGACAGATCCCACGAAGGCATTTTCTCAGTTGAGGCTCCCTCCTCTTAACTGATGTTAGCTTAGGTCGCGTTGACATAAAACTATCAGCACAGGTAGATTTGATGACTCATGTTTTTCTGGGTCAACTGCAGTAGGATGGTTCCTAAAGCGGAGAAATCCTAACTGGGCTTATAATTTAAAGCCAGCACTTAACAGAAGGCTAAGAGTCTAAGAAGTCTAAATGGAAATGAGAAAAATAATTCTTTAAATGACTTGAGGATAGGGTCATGTTCAAAAACGAAAGTGTAATGTAATGCTATAAGCCTTAGCATTCTTGCCCATTCCTTTTATACTTGGGGAACAATTTGGGCTTCATTTCATTAGACTAATAATAACATAGGTATATCGATGATCCCAAGTTTCCTATGGATTCAAAAAACTGAAATTGCTTGGGAGAAAAAAAAAAGAGTTGCATAGGTGCAATGAAGTTTCTGAAAGTAGCTAGAAAGAAAGAGAAAGAGAAAGAAAGAAAGGTGCAGTCAACTGTGCTGTACGTCCTTGGGAATTTCAGCAAATAGATCTGTAGGAAAGGAGATGTAGCATGTCAGAGGAGACCATGCAGGAGTACAACCAGCTCAGCAATCTTTCTTTTAATGATGTTTGAAATGAAATTTTTTTATTTTATTATGAAGTTAAATTTAAAAATGACTCACCTTACTCCAAGCATAATTCCAGGTCACATAACTGCCACCTCCCAGGAGATCCTTAAGCCAGGAAACTGGGTTCTGGTAAATCTGACCATTTTCTACCTTAAGTTTACCACTCAACAAAATACTGGCTTTGTGGGTAGTCTCCTGAAGCAAAAAATAACTTAAGATAAACAATTGCTGATATGTGTGAACTTTTGTTTCTGACTATAACGCAATAAGAGGGATCAGATTTACTCTAAGACCTGACCTCCCCCACCAATAACCTTAACAAAAGACATAATACAATGGTTTCACAAGATGCCAAGTCTCAGGCAAAACAAAGTCCACTGAACACTAAGGTGTAAGAACTTAACGCAGGGTCCTCTACTGCCTCAGCCTTCTGTCTTGGACTCCAGACCACAGAGCAGGAAAGGGAATCCAGGCAAGAATACAGAGGTAAAGGGGTCATAGCAGGACAAAATACTCAACAGAGTGAGATTAAGAGATGCCTTAAGACTCTCACAGGGTCTTCCTAAAGGTCTTAGCTAATTGCTGTTTAAATGAGAGTAATTATCAAACTGACAAAAAATGAAAAAAAGACCTATGTGAGAGGACTGGAGGTAACGCCACCTAGCACTCTCACAGAATGGGAATTAATGCTTTTTCTTCACCATAAAAATAGAAAAAAAAAACCCTCAAGACTAATGGTATCATTAGAAAATTTCATCAGAAAGTTTTGATTCACTAAGAAAAAATAATTAGTCCTAAATTTGACACTGCTCTACTTTAAAAATATTCAAAGGGCCAACAAATCCTCCAAACAATTTTAAGAATGTAAAAATATCAAGCATTAACTAAACAAGTTTCGATATGGGATCCAATAAAAATTAGCAGGTGCAAATTCAACAATATTAATAACAACATTAGCTTGTTTAAATAACTCATCAAAAGGCAGGTATTGTTAGGCTAGATAAATAAACAATATCCACATATATAATAGACAGACTTCATATTAAAAGAAATAAGTAAATTGACAATTAAAAGATGGATGCATTTCTTATACCAACAAAAAGCACAAGAAAAACAAAATGGCTACACTCCTAATAAAAATACTTTAATCTAAAAATTACTAAAAATAGAAAGAAATTTTATAATGCTAAAAGGGCTACTGTTTCAGACAGATGTAACAATTATAGGCACAGATGTGCTTAGACTCAGAAGAGCTCCAAAACACAGGAAGCAAAACTTGAGGGAAAACAGACAGATTAATAAGGATACTTGGTGACTTCATTGTCTTTCTTTTAACAAGGAGGTACAAAAATCAAATGGGCAGAATATCAATTCAAAAGACAAGATTCAACCACTATAAAATTAAACACTAGACTTAACAAGAATAAGCAGAAATTTCTACTTAAGTGGCTTATTCGTGCACACCTATAATCCCAGCACTTGGGAAGTGGAGGAAGGGGGATTATGAGCTTAAGGGCAGCCTAGGCTAAAATAAAAATAGCACAATCATGTATTTAAAAACACCAAAGGCTGGTGGCATAGCTCAGTGGTATAATATTTGCCTAGAACATACAATGCTCTGGATTCAGTCCTCAGCACTGCAAAAAGAAAACAAGCAATAAAAAAAAAAGAAAAAAAGAAAAGAAAAGCACTTAGTAGAATACTGCTCCTACTTGTGGAGCAAACTAGCTAGGTAAACCAAAAATTAGCCTTACGAAGTTTAAAAAGGAGAGAGATAATACAGAGTATGTTCTCTAGCCACAATAGAACAAAAGTAGAAATTATTAACAGAAAAAATAAGTAGCTCACCATTAAAATAAAAAACAAACACACTCCTAAGGAAACAGTGAATCAAAGAAGCAATCAAAATGTAAATTAGAAAATACTTTCTGGTGTGGCTCAATGATATAAAGATCCCAGCATCTACATAAAAGCCAAATGTATCTACAGACACAGTAATGAGGTGGGGACAGATAGATCCTAAAGGCTCTTTGACAAGCCAGCCTAGAAGACACAGTAAGCTCCAGGTTCAGTGAGAGACCTTGTCTTTAAAAATGAATGACAGCAATAGAGGAAAACACCCATCACTGACTTCTGATATCTACAGTTGTGCACACACATACAAACACACACACAAGTGCACATACCTGCACACATCACACACACAGACACACATGAGAGGGAGGGAGGGAAAGAGGGAGAGAGACAGAGAGACAGAGAGAGCGTACTCTGAAATGGTTGAAACTATACAACATTGAACTACAGGGATGCACAGAAGTATGGGCAGCAGGGTATCCTTTTGTGGTGCATGGTAGGGCTGGAGGCCCCAGGCTTTCAGTTAACTTGAAACCAACCATCCTTCTGATTCGGTCTACCAAGTGCCACCACACCTAACTTTAGAATAATATTTGCAACCATAAATATAATAATAATACTACAAAGTAAACCTCAGTTCAGTGGCTTAACCTTCGAGATACTTGAAAAAGAAACAAAGCAGAAAACAAGCAATTTCAAAAAGTAACAAATATTAGAGTAAAGACAAAACAGACAATAAAAAGCACGTGAGAAAAAGCAAAACACAAGTTTTTTAAAAAGATGAACAAAATTGTAAGCTCTATGACTAAGAAAATCGAGTGAAACAACTGAAATGATGAAAGTCAAAGAGGAGATACTAATATTGATAGTACAGAAATAAAAGTTATAAGAGAATACTATGAATAACATATACTGATAAATTAGATTAGCAAATCCCCTGAAATGAATGCCAAAACTGACTCAAGAAGAAAGAGACAATTTAAAAATACCTGTAACAAATCAGTAACAAAATATTACACACACACAAACCCAGGCACAAATGGCTTTACTTCTTAATACTGTGAAAAAAATTAAAGAAGATTAACATCAAATTTTCACAAACTTTTCCAAAAGTCAGGTAAAAGAGGAACATTTGTCAGCTCTGAGGCCAACATTACTCTGATACCAAAATCTTAACAGTCTAGTATCTCTAATACACGTGGATAGAGAAAATCTTAAACTGCTGGCAATTCAAATTCAGTAACACATAAAAGAACCCTAGACCACAACAAGTAGAATTTGTCCCTGGAATGCGAGAGCTAACATCCAAAAGTCAACTAATGGCATATGCCATATTGTGAATGAGAATTCCTGCAAAGAAGCTGAGTCTTCAGGGACTAAGAGACTGACTAGCACTGCAGTAATGTGGAGAAGCTAGAATGCTGCGGGTCTAAACGGCTGATTACCTTATCTTGGGTAACCTTTAGCACTTGAATATCCATTCCTGTCTACCTCTACGTCAGAACCAAGATCCCATGACTAATAGATAAAACCCCTCTTAAATGTATTAATTCCCCTCCACAGGAGGGATCAAGTGGGCGGAGTATGGGGAGAGACATTCCTAGGAACCCAAAAGGGGGACCCTGACTGGGACTCCTAGCAATGGGGGAGATAGAGCCTTCATGGCCATCTCCTGTGGCCAGAAAAGACCTCCAATGGAGGGACTGGCACACCAGCCCAGCCACAAAACCTGAGACCCACAATCTCTTCTGTCAACAAGATGTAGGAGGAAGGGGTAAAGATGGAGCAGAGATTGAACGAATGGCCAAGCAATGACTGGTCCAGCTTGAGGCCCATGCCATGAGCAAGAACCTACCCCCGACACTATTAATGATTTTCTGCTATACTTCCAGAAAGGCAGGCTTCTAACATGGCTGTCATTTGGGAGGTTTCACCCAGCAACTGAGAGAAACAGAAACAGAAGTGTAGACCCATAGCCGTTTGGGTCAGAGGTTGGGGAATTCTATAGAAAAGGGGGACGAAGGATTGAAAGAACCAGAGAGGTCAAGGACATCACAAGAAAACCTATAGAATTAACTAACCCTGGCCCACAGGGACCAACAGAGAATAAACCATCAAACAGAATATACATGAGATGGACCTAGGCCCTCGGCACATATGTCTTCATGTGGAATTCCCATTAGTTGGAACAGGAGTGGGATCACCACTGTCTCTGACTCTGTTGCCTGCCTCTGGATCCCTTTCCCCTAGTGTGGATGCCTTGCCTAGCCATGGTGGAGAGGATACAACTAGTCCTATTGCAACTTTATGTGCTGGGGCAGTTTTATTGATTTATTTATTTATTGGCGAGGGGATCCACAAATTTTAATTTTAATTAATTTTTAATTTTTATATTAATTACAGTTTATTCACTTTGCATCCCAGCTGTAGCCCCCTCCCGCATTCCCTCTCAGTCCCATCCTACTGGGGCAGTTTTATATCCATGGGAGGTCTCCCTTTTTCTGAGCCCATTCTGAGAGGGGAGAATGGGAGGATAGCTGAGGTAAAGGGGTAAGGCGTAGGGACTGAGGAAAGGAGGGAGGGGAGGGGAGGCTGCAATCAAGATGTAAAGTAAATAAATTAATTTTTAAAATCTATTAACTTAGCAGAGCACTAGCTTCTACCAATCCCCAAATGCAGATAGCATCTTGGGTTTATGGAAAAGCTTCCCCCATCTTGTACCTGCCTCTCTGATGTACCCACTAATGTACTTCAAATTTGTCTTGACTTGTGGCTTTCTTGTTCTGGAAAATTATCAAATGTCACAAAACCGCTTTCACAGTGGTATATGAAATTTAGGGTAACCTAAATGTTCCTCGGCCATGGTCATTCAAAATGGTTCTCGAATAAACTAACTCTTATTCCCTTTAAGATGAGAGGTGTGGTTTTGTTTTTCTTCTTCCACCAACAATATCAAATGAACAAAAATAACCCATAGGATCCCTCCAAATAGATGCATATAGAGCATTAAACAAAATCCAACACCTTTTCCTGATAAGAACACCCAATGAACTCTGAGTAAAAGAGCACTTCTTCAGTCTTATAAAAAACATCTTTGAAAAATCTAGATCTTCAGAGGGCACTGGCTGATATTCCAGAGGACCTGCGGTAAATTCCCAGCACCCACACGGCAGCTCAAACCCATCTTCAACTTCACCTCCAGAGCATCCACCACCCTCACACAGACAGATGTGCAGTCAAAATAGCAGCATGCATAAAGTAAGCATAAATAAATTTTAAAAATAAAAATCTAGAGTTAATATCATACTTTACAGTTGAAACTGTATTAGGAAATGATTGCTTCTATTATTTCTGTTTGATGCGGTCCATGCAGTCAGGTAACAAATAAAAAAAACATCTACCTTTTATTACTACCATATGATCATTTACAATGCAAACTCAATAAAATTTCAAAACACATTCTATAACTAGTAAGCCTAGCAAAGTTGTAGGAAACTATTTGAATATCCAAATGTCAATTCCTTGAAACTAGTAAAAAGCAACTAGAAATTAAAATTTTAAAAACTGGATAACTGACATTATTAAGATGTGAAGTATTTACAGACAAATCTAATACAAGATAAGAAAGATGTGAAAAATGGGTTACTCTGCACTGTTGAGCAAAATTGAAGACCAAATTAAATGGAAGAACAAATTCCATTCATGGGCTCAACAAGCCAGTACTGCTCAGATGCTGTTTCCTTCCCAATTAGCCCAGATATTAATGAAATGTCAATTAAAGCAACAGCTTTTACCCCTCCCTTTGGTAGCAGAAACTGACAAACTCATCCTAAGCTGGGACTTAAAATACTCAAATATGCTTGTAAAAGAATAGAAGGCTGGAGAGAACTTAAGTCAATCCTACTGAAATCAGGGACAAGGCAAAGCTGCCTACTCTCTCCGTATCTCTTCATCACAGTACTTGAAGTCCTAGCTAGAGCAATAAGACAATTAAAGGAGATCAAGGGGATACAAATTGGAAAGGAAGAAGTCAAAGTATCACTATTTGTAGATGATATGATAGTATATATGAGTGACCCCAAAATTCTGCCAAGGAACTCATTCAGCTGATAAACACCTTCAGCAAAGTGGCTGGATACAAAATCAACTCAAAAAAATCAGAAGCCCTCCTGTACACCAAAGATAAAAGGGCCGAGAAAGAAATTAGGGAAACAACACCCTTCACAATAGCCAGTAATAACATAAAGTACCTTGGAGTGACTCTAACCAAGCAAGTGAAAGACCTGTTTGAAAAAAAACTTCAAATCTCTTAAGAAAGAAATTGAAGAAGATATCAGAAGATGGAAAGATCTCCCATGCTCATTGATCGGCAGGATTAACATAGTGAAAATGGCCATGCTGCCAAAAGCAATCTACAGATTCAATGCAAGTCCCATCAAAATACCAACACAATTCTTCACAGACCTTGAAAGAAAAATTCTCAACTTCATATGGAGAAACAAAAAACCCAGAATTTCCAAAATGATCCTGTACAACAACCAATCATCTGGAGGTATCTCCATCCCTGATCTCAAGCTGTACTACAGCATCAGTAATAACAACTGTATGGTACTGGCATAGAAACAGAATGCTGGATCAATGGAATCGAATAGAGACCCAGAAATATACCCACACACCTACGGATACTTGATTTTTGATAAAGAAGCTAAAACCAAACAATGGAAAAAAGACAGCATTTTCAACAAGTGGTGCTGGTCTAACTGGATGTCTACATGTGGAAAAATGCAAATAGATTCATACTTGTCACCCTGCACAAAGCTAAAGTCCAAGTGGATCAAAGACCTTAACCTAAAAGCATACACACTAAACCTATTAGAAGAAAAAATGGAGAAGAGCCTTGAACTCATTGATACAGGAGATAGCTTCCTGAACAGAACACCCACAGCACAGGCTCTAAGATCAACAATCAATAAATGGGACCTCATGAAACTGAAAAGCTTCTGTAAAGCAAAGGACACTGCCATCAGAACAAAATGACAGAACAAAAGGACAGAACAAAACGACTGGGGAAGGCTCTTCACTGACCCTATATCTGACAGAGAGCTAATATCCAGAATATATAAAGAACTCAAGAAGTTAAATAGCAAAAAACCAATCAAGTAATCCAATTAAAATATGGGGTACAAAGCAAAACAGAGAATTCTCAATAGTGGAATATAGAATGGCAGAGAAACACTTAAAGAAATGCTCAACGTCCTTAGTCATCAGGGA